>CM069133.1:64701687-64764052 GCA_035221665.1 Okamejei kenojei
TGTCGAACAGATGTACTTTCATTAATGTAAAATCAATGATTTTTCCATCAATATGTTTCTACAATAAATTTATTTAACAAAAAAAAACAAAAAAAATTTAGTTGATACAACTAGAGTTATTGATTGTGATGTACCTTAACTCTATTAATTTTTCTGTGACTCGCTGTGGCAAGTGATTGTGGCCAGTGTAAATCGGCAATTTCGTGGTCTATTTTAACTGATTATGCTATTACCAACTGAAGCTATAAGTCACAATGATGGATACAAACTGTATTCAGCATTGTTCCAGTATGTTTGGTCATTTTTCCTTCAGTTATTGCTCGGGCTCAAAGTGGGTGAGTGACTATCCATTTCTAGTCACAGAGGCGGGATGGATGTGCATGAGTGACAAATCCGTCTGTTATGTAGGTATCAACTACCAAAAATCACTGGTGCTTTCTATTGGTTAAAGGCTTAGTGTGCGAAGTATGGCATATTTGCATGCTCCATTACAAGTTGAAACACTACGGTGGTGGCAATATTTTAATCAATGGGTTCAAATAAGTTAATATCTGTGATAGTTTACCTAACCTCATTTGGCGCTGGTGTAGCATCACGTTAATCAATGACAACACAATGAATGTTGGATCACAAAGTATGTAATAACATTAGGATTGATGGAACACCAATATCGATTTGTTTGCTATAGTCTCAATCAACAGTTGCAAAAGTATCTGGCCATAGCGGCCATTCTCAGAGGGAAATGGGATGAATACATTATCGCTACACTGTGGAGGAATGTTCATTATGTCTTCCTCCATTTTGCCTCACCAGTCCGGTGCTTGCCGTAATAACCAGCAAGGACTCCGCCTCAGGGTGTTCAGTGCCTGACTACCCTACGCAGCCGTGGGTCCACTCATTACTGCGAATGATAACAGTGCCTTTGAGGGCTGTTCCCAAACACTAAATATGTCTGGTTTGCCCCGTGGACTGGGGAGAACCATCCTCCGCTTGAGCGAATCTAATTGTTGGGTTGCAGACTATGAGAAGGGTCCTTTCCTGGGGGTCGGAACTTAGGTTTGTACGGTGGATGTAATCACGGCAGCTTGAAGAGATAGTACAAGAAACAGTACATCTGTCTATATCAAGGATGAGTAAGGTCCTTTTTCGTCCATTATATCATTTGAAACGGTACGTCTAACAGATGTCTTGGTATTCCTCTCAAAGCTATATTTCACGAGAGGATGGAGTTATACATAGTATGCCAGTTATGCATTGTGGTCTATCCTGCTGGGTCTGCACAGCATGCTGTCAGGTCTCGACCTCTGATATCCAGATTTATTGAAGGGTATCGTCAACTTTCAATTTCCCCAGGCATGTACTCAGCGATATGGGATGTTTATGTCCGCTGATGCTGCGTCGCCAGTGGGCTCCAGCTAAATTCAGTCCTGGGTTTGTCAGTTTCAAAGGTGGTTAATCTCATGGCACGAGGTTCAGTGCAACAGGCCGTCGTTGCATAAGCTACAAACTGGACAGGATGGTTACAGCTTGCAATAAGATGAGCCTTATTGTTCATGACTTAGTCTTGCAGAGTAGTCCGGTGGGCGTCAGGTCTCAAAATAGGTTCATGGCGTTGCACCAGTGACCTTTGGTTGTGAAAGTGTGGTCACCACATCTACATCAGTCATTTATGTCACCTAAAGCTTAGAGGCGCTGAACTAGAACGTGGTTAGTTGCAAAAAACCTCATACGGCTGCAAACAACAAACATGCAGCGAGTGTTGGGATGATTTGCGGGACCTCATCTAGTGGGCGGCAGGATGGTCAAAACATGCGAATTTCCAAATGTGTTATTATTAAACCATTTGCCTGACTGGGAGTATTTACCAACACTATTTTTAGGTTATATTTTTAATTCCACTTGATGAGTGGGATTATTTTTTTATTATTAAAAAGCACCAGCATGTTTCAATTTATGTCATGCTTTATTAAATTGTCACTTCATCCTGTCATTGATGCAGTGTGTGACACATTGGACTCGTTTACACGGTTGATATTATCAGAGCTTCAAATTCTTCACGTAGTCACTCATGTGACTCCGAAGTGAATTAGTAAGATCTAAATGAGTTTGAAGTTTGATCTTTAGTTTATGAGGAGTTGCAATGAGCGATCACGTGCCCTCCGCTCCCAACCCTGTCTCATAAGTATTCAGCTGAGTAGTTTAGGTTCTCGAATCTATATTTTCAGTTATCAACTGTTCATCTGTGATTTCACCCGCCCCACGCTGCTTAGATGATTGACGCGCATGCGGGCTGACGGCTTCATCTCACGTAATCGCACATCGTTAAACTTCTTAAATATCGATCAAAACTTCAAACTGTAAGTTCTCATTTATTCACTATATCCCACCTGCACATCTTTAGATGTCGGCATTGGAAACTGAGATGCACCAGTGAAACCCTCCTGTCACAGGAGGATTTACACATATGAGTGCCTGAGTCTGGATTAAACCCAGGTTGCTGGAGTTGTGAGCATTGCACTAACTGCTGCACCCACAATGTTGCTGGATGTCAAATCAATAAAATCATTAAATTGACTTGAAATGAGACCTTATGAGACATCAGCAAATGATTGATAACCTGAGAATTTCAATAAATGATTACTTGTCTTATCTGAGTGGCTTCAATGTATTAATTATCCAAGGCAGGGTTCTGGGGTGCAATTTTCAAGAAAACTGACATTGGCGACTTTATAGATTTTGGGGCTACTGCCCCTTTGACCGGTAAGGGGGTTTATCTTAAGGAGAAAAACAGACTGAATATAGAAACTGGGGGGAATTTAGGAAATAAATAGCAGAGCAAAGGGACTTGGCAGTGAGACATGACACAGCAATTCCATTCAGGATGCTCAAGGAATCCTCGGACATTCATCTTGGCACTTCCAGATCTGGCCTGGTTTTTCTTGGAGTTGGGCTGATGTTGTTTGATGTTTATGAGATGTTGTTTTCAACACGTGTACACATCTCTGCCTTTTGATCAGTGGTTGGAGCAATAATTATGCAACATGTGACTTTGTTTTATCTCCCAGTAAAATAATATGAAGAAAGCACCATAGTGGCTGACATGCACATGTGAATGAATGGGTTCATGGTGTATCATTCTATTGCATGAATTTAGCCTCCTCCCCACCCACACCACTGTTTTATTTGTCCCCTAATTCTGACTGTGGCTTGGGGCCACTAGCATGAGGGTTTTGTTAGCTTAATTTAGTTTAAAGTACAGCACGGAAACAGACCCTTACGGCAGCGAATCCCGCCCAATAATACTATTCCTCCCACACTAGGGGCTATTTACATTTATGCCACGTCAATTAATTGTATGTCTTTTGGTTGTTGGGGGGAGGGAATCCGAAGAACCTGGTGACAAATCCCTACACGTCACAGGGAGAACACAACAAACTCGTACAGACAGCAGTCATAGACAGGATATAACCTGGTCTCCTGGTGCTGAAAGCGCTGTAAGGCATGCAACTCTACACTGCACCGCCGTTTCTACCGCCCGCAGGTTCTCGAGTTGGACATCTTGCACAGGAATTGTTTTTTTTCACTAAGTATTGCCCCGTCTTGTTCCTCTCCTGCCCTTGCTTACCGTTCCCCGATTTACTCTCACTTGCAGCTACAAGGAGATTGCACTTACCCAATCTCTCTTACTTCTAACAGTTACTTAGTCTATGACGTGCGATCATCAGCTCCCAGCCATTGCCGAGAGGATCCTCTTGGGAATTGAGCAAGTGGCACTTCAATATATGTATTAATGTTTTAAAGGAACTTTCTTATGGACTTTCATCAATTTTGTTTCTTTTTCCATTTGAGCACCGACATGGTTAAACACTGTGCACTCTGAATGAAGGTTAAGTCCAATTTTCGTCATATTTGTCATATATTGTAAGATGTTGTCTTCTCCTGATAGTCAGCTGAACATGCTATGGTTGTCTTGTGGGTTAAAACATGCCCTTTCATTCTTCTTCTACGGATGTGAAGACAATGGCTTTTGTTCCATCTCTAATTGGCCTTGATAATTGGCGCCTGGAGCCCTGGTGACTTTGGCATTGAGAGGAAGCTCCAGACAGAGGAGATGATGCCGCCACACTGACATATTTCCAAGTGCGGATGGTAGTGGTTTCACAATTCCGGCAGGAGGTGGTATAGAAGTTAGAGGTTGGGAAGTGTGCTGAGTCAGCGCATCTCATTCTGAGATGATCGTATTATTGTTGGGTTAGTGCCACATGATCAAGAGCATAGGAAATACAGTCAGGGTTGCCTGCACTTTAGTTGTCTTCTTTTGGTCAGATAGTTGCAGGATTCGCTGTGTAGGATTACAAGATGACCGATCTGCGTGGCTTATTACAAGGGGGTGGCTACCACATGTAGAACAATAAAGAGCTTGATTCATTGATCCAGACATCATGGCATCAGATTGAGTAGAGACTTTTCTTAAGGGTCGCACCACGATTCTTCTCCTATTAGCAACGCAATTATCCAATGCTTTGTAGCTGGATTGTGGTCAAGTGTAGAAAATTCCCAGCTTGGTTTTCCACAATTCATTTTGGCACAGTATGGTTTTGCACATTGCACTTATATTTTACTCATAATTACAAAGGAAAATCCTGAAGCTTCTGGAGTCATCTGCAGGTAGGTGGATCTCTGCAGTCCATGGAGAGGGTGACGTTTTCGGGTGGAGGACCCTTCGTAAGTTCATAACTAGAAAGGTTCCAAAGCATGTTGTTTGATGTAGAATCGTTCATGGTGACTTGATGCTTTGCAGTCTCTGAAGCGGGTTACTGTATTAAAAGGTCAGTTATTCTAACAGGGGGATCATTTTTTTAAAAGCGGTATATATTTCAAAGGTGAGGGGCCAATACAAAAGTTGCGTGCTGGATGCACCGATTATGAATACAGAAAGTTAAAGGGCAAATGCTGTGCCGGGATTTTTTGATCATCCCGGCGAGGGGCCTGAACATCGGGCATCCTTAGCGGCGACTGCAGAACGTGCAAACTCATACTGGCAAGCAGTTCAGTTCTGAGTTCAGGATCGAACCCGGGTCTATGGCAATGTGAGGCTGCAACTCTACTGGTGCCGCTATGCTACTCCAAAATCTACGCATGTTAGACTGATTTTTGCATGATGAGGGTTGAGACGTTGTAGAGTGAGGGTGTGTTTATTAGTACTTGGAAGAATGAAAGCGGGACCTCATTGCAACTTGCAAAATTCTGACAGAGATTGATTAGCAGGATATGAAAAGTGCTTTGTCAGGTCTGATATGTCCAGAACTGGAGGAGTATATTCTTTATATGAGGGGACCATTTTGGATGGAAGCTGAGGAGGTTGTGCCATAACTTTGGAATCTTCTACCCAAACACTATTGAGATGCTCAGTCATTGATTGTATTCATTTTTGTGGACTCAAAAAGAAATAATGGGCTGTGGGGATTGTGGAAAGTGGCACTGTGGTAATGTCAAGCCATGATTGGGTGGGTTCAGAGAGGTTGAAAAGTTTTGCTCTTTCTTCCTGTTTTAGGGCGGTAGAGCTGGGATACTCCCTGCTTGGATAATCATTCTAATTGATAGTGTTTTGCTTATCCCTGCCTTTGGGTGACAGTGCTGGGAAACAGAGAAAAGATCCAGTGGGTGCAAAGTGTTGGTGGGGAGAGGGGGCGCAGAATTTTAGCCATCAGGATGGAGATATAGGTGAGGGATTGGATGTGGAGGGCAGGGGAAGGGGAAGTTGGAATGGGGGTTGACCAATAAACACAAAAGTGTTTCCACCTGGCGGAGGTGGTTGGTGGGGAACTCTCCAGCTCGCGGTAGCCCACCTGACGCTGAAACTACTTTCTCAAATATTCCAGATAATTCCTGTCTCTCAGTGCTGTTGCATTTCCCAAGGTCCTGGTAAAAGGGCCTGGACAAATGGCCCAATCATGCCAGTTCCCACGTCCATGGCTTGCAGTGGACTTGATGTCATGAAGTGACGGCACCTGTTGGTATTAAGAAGAACTGCAGATGTGGTGTAAAACTAAGGTAGATCTGAAGAAGGGTATCACCCGAATTAAACACTTTTCTTCCTCTCAGCGATGCTGCCTCTCACGCTGAGTTACTCCAGAATTTTGTGTCCTCCTGTTGGTTATGTTCTGTCCACATAACATGTGGACAGAACACCTCACGATTAAATGTTAACAGGTCTGTAGGTGGTCTGTTTGAGGGGGAACACATTTCAGGTTCGTTGTATAATTACATCTGCCCAATCTGGGGATTCCTGCCCTGATTCTCACAAAGCAGATATCGTGAAGAGTTTGATTTTGGTTTATTTCATTATGTCATAGGAAGTCTTTATTCATTTAGTCTCCATTTATGTCCACCTTATCTTAACCCATGAGCTCTTGCAAGCTCTCTCAACATATTTCACCCTTGGGTAGAAATTCCAAATATTGACAAAGGGATGTGGGGAAAATTTCCAATTACTTGATTTAACAGCATGCAATCAGCTTTACCAGTGGAGGGAATGTTTCTGGTTATAGAAACAACATATTAAACTGCATACAAATGTTGGGCTCTGCCTTATTCTGAAATTCTGTGGAACCTGCAGACCTTGTTGCTTGCTAGATCAATTTAGATGTCAAGTTATGGTTGCATTGGAGAGTTTATTTTAGACAATAGACAATGGGTGCGGTGTAGGCCTTTAGGCCCTTCAAGCCAGCTCCTGCCATTCAATGTGCTCATGGCTGATCAATCCACAATCAGTACCCCCGTTCCTGCCTTCTCCCCATATCCCTGACACAGCTATCAGTGCCCTATCTAGATCTCTCTTGAAAGTATCATGAGAAACGCCACACCGCCCTCTGAGGCAGAGAATTCCACAGACACACAACTCTCTGTGTGAAAAAGTGTTGCCTCATCTCGTTCTAATGGCTTACCCCTTATAGTTAAAACTGTGGCCCCTGGTCTGGACTCCCCCAACTTTGGGAACATGTTTTCTGCCTCTAGCGTGTCCTAAACCCTCAATAATCTTTTATGTTTCAATAAGATCCAGTAAGTCATTATGAATTCCAGACATACAAGCCCAGCCGCTTCCATTCTCTCAGGCATATGACAGTCCTGCCATCCTGTGAATTTTCATGGGAAACTTCACTGCACTTCCTCAATAGCAAGAAAGTCCTTCCTCAATTGGTGGACTGCACTCTATACTCCCAGGTGTGGTCTCACTAGGGCCCTGTACAACTGCAGAAGGGACCTCTTTGCTCCATACTCAAATCTATTGTTATGAAGTCCAATAGTTTATTATAGTACGTGTACTGAGATGCAGTGAATTGTTTTTGTTTGCATGCTATCCAGCCAAAGAAAGACCACACATGAATAGGAATCAAGTGTCCACAGTGCACAGATAAAGGCATAATGGTGTACAACATGTAGTGCATGATAAAGCACCAGAGCAGGATTAGGAAGGATTAAATTCCTACTTCAGTATGTTAGTGCTTGGCCACAGTAATGATTTTATCCTTAACCTTTCTGGCGTCCTGATGAATTGTGAGCTCATGTCTTGAACTAATGGGCCCTCCATTTGAAATCCACCTCCCATGTTCCACACTGCACTTGTGCAGTATCAAAGATGTTTCAGATTGTTGGAAACACATAATTGGTCCTTGATAAGATATACTCTGAATCCTCAAAACACACAGTAATTTAAAAAACGAAAACATCGCGTTTCAGAGCAACTTTATCCTCAGCAACCATGTGACCTATGAGGAAACGCTTGTTTAATTGCTCCAGCTTTTGCAGGAGGATTTTCCTTTGATGCTGAACTGACTTCAGAACAGCGAAGCAGGTAATGAGAAAAGCTCTAAAAAAAGGGATGTGGAAGTCTTCAAATAGTTCAGGATATCCCAAGTGCATTATGGCCAACTAAAGCTATTTGATGTTGTAAGCCTCGGGTGCTGTGCAGGGATACCAGCAGCCTATTAAGGCTCACATAATTGTTGATGTACCAATGGTCAGATCATTTCTTAACTTAATGTTGTTGCGATATATATGGACTGGAAAGTATAATGCTCTCCTTCAAAACAATGCTGTAAGTAAAATTGCTGATTTTTATATTTATGAATATAATAATAATAATTATAATAATCATGTATTTTATTGTCATTACACATATGTGCAATGGAGATTTGGTTGGCAACTTCCATCGATGTCATAACTTAAACGCTATAAAGTTAGGTTTAGATACCCGAGAACAAGGTTTGTGAAAAGACCATTAGACAGTAAAAAAGTCAAATCCTATATTGTACTAAAGTACAGATGTGTTTGTGCGAGTGGACCTCGAGGAGACAGTCCATGGGGGGGTGGGGGGCACTCAGCAGGGTCGATTTAGGAGGCTATTAGCTCTGTGGAATGAAGCTGTTCCCGAGTATGGAGGTGCTGGAGTAGAAGGCCTTGTAGCGTCTGCCGGAAGGGAGTAGTTCAAACAGTCCATTGCAAGGATTGAGGAGTCTTTATGGATGCTGACGGCCTTCCTAAGGCACCGTGTGTGGTAGATGCCCTCCAAGGCTGTAGCGGTGTCCCAATAATTCTTTTTGCGCTCTGCGGACAACACGCTGAAGAGCTCTCCTCTCCACCTCGTGCAGCTAAGATAGCACACAGAGATGCCACACATTAGTGTGCCTTTTTGACCAGCGCAGCAGTGTTAGTGGACCATGTGAGGTCCTTATTTGAGATGTGAGTGCCCAGGAACTTAAAACTGGACACTTCCCCACACTGTCCCCGTAGATGGTAGATTGAGGCATATTCCCGCATTCTGTGACCTCCTGAAGTCGATAATCAGCTCTTGGTCTTGGAGGTGTTTAGTGATAAGTTATTTCGTGAGCACCAGTCCCCCAGGTTCTGAGAGCAATAAGGCCTTCAATCATTTGAGAGTAATAAGGCCTTCAATCAAACCTCAAATCAGAAAGTGGAATACCTCCTACAGTACAACCCACCAGCAGCACCACATGCCAGGTCTTATGCTCAAGAATCTACTGTAAAATACACAACAAACTGCCCCAGAGACAAGTTGTTTCTATCTAGGCCACGTGATTCCTGCCACAGGTTTAGTTGATGGATATGTCATTGCTGTATATTACATTTTTTTTTAAATGTTCATCATCTCAAATTATTATCCATCCTGCAATGTCTTTCAATGGTTCTGGGCACATTACTACAATTTGCATGGCAATGGTCTTTGATCACTCAATCTCTTAACTCCATGTTAACAGGTGCAAACAGATATGTTGCTTCAGGGACAATATTTTGTTTTATTTAAATCTTAACCCAAACCATAATGATAAAAGGGGGAATCTGGGAAATCTTGGTTTGTGTGGGAATGGTTCAGAGAAGCTTGTTAGCCCGATACTTGGAATAGTCAAGTTGCCTTATTATGGGGTGAGATTGAAAAGCCAGAGCTTGTACCTGCTGGATTTTAAAAAAGCACTGGGAGGCAATCGAAACAAATAAGATCCTGAGGAAGCCTTGATAAGGTGGATGTAGAAAAGATACATCCTTTTATTGGCGAATCCAGAACTTGGGATTAATGTTTAAAAATAAGTAGTGGGCCATTTACGATAATGATTGAGACAGTGTATTATTCTGATGGTGTGTGAAATATTGGAACTCTTCTCCTCAAAGACCAGTGTAAGGAGAGCTTTGAGTATTTTGAAGCTAAAGAGCCTGTCCCCACTTTCAACAACCTAATTCACAAACTTTTTGACTCGTGGACATTTTTCATTGTGCTAGAAAAACGCCCCGACCTACTTGATGCCTGAGTACCTACGACTAGCATCACAACCTACCTACGACTACTTACGACCTCCTATGACCTTGTGACGACCATGCTGCGAATATGAGGTCGTTGAAATTAGATCGTGAAAGTGGGACAGGCCTTAAGACAGATAGATTGATTTCCTCATAACCTGGTGGGTGACACGTTATCAGGAATTAGGCAAGAATGCAAGAGTTGAACTGATAGACAAACCATGATCTTATGATAGTAATGAAGGATTGACGGAGCCTAGTCTTGATGCTAATGTTTATGCATTAATATTCTAATTTATTTCCTCGCCATTTTCAGTGGCCATAAGATTACAATGTCTTTCTTTATCAGAGCTATTTGGAGTTCAGAACAGTGAACATTTTTTTGAACAAAAGACACAGTTGCAACCATTCCCCGCCCCAAGGAGATGTTGTTTTTATCAACATCTGGGGTTGCACAAAGGATGCATTTAAATGAACAATCATATAATTAACAGTGGCCTTTAACAGTCCTTCTTGATTAACGGATCCAAGGGGTCCATCTGCTGCCTCAACAATCATCAAAAGCATTCGTTTGTTATTTGCTTCAATGTTCAGTCTCTGAAATAACTTACAGAGTTCACCAGGGACATTCCTTCCCAAAATTGTTTTAAGGATTCGCATGAGTTTTATTGTTATCTTTTTTAATTCGTTTATTTTTAATTATACACTAACATTATCTATGCAAACATTGATCCCATCTTTTTTGCTCACTTATGAGGATCTGAATATCACTGGCAAGGCCAACATTCAGTTCCCATCCCTAACTTTTTATTCATGAGGGTAGTGGTGAGCTATCTCTTGATTCACCATCGAATTTTGTGGTTCTCCCAACTGGCCTGGAGATCAATTATATTGTTCCATTGACTATTATACATTTCCAAGACAATGGTATGCGACTTGAAAAGGAACCTGCAGTAGTGTTCCCCTGTGTCTGAAACCTGGCCCTTCCTAAGGGTGGTGGTCATGAGGTTGGGAGGACCAGTTAAAATAGCTTTGTATCATGGTTCGTCTTATAGATGATACACTTTTCAGCCACTGTGCTCCATATTGTAGGTATATCTCCAATGGTTAAATGACTGCAAGTGGGCTGCTTCCTCGTGGATGGATAATTTGTTTAAGTATTATTGGTGCTACACATGTCCAAGCAGGTGGCGAAAACTAAATTACATTCCTGATTCATGGCTTTTACATAATGGATGCTCAAGAGGTGATTAACCTGCTGTGGTATGGTGAGTATCTGACTTGATTTTCAGTTTAATTTAGAGATACAGTATGGAAACAGATCTTTCTGCCCATCAAATCCGCACCGACAATCAATCACCAATACACTAGTTCTATGTTATCTCACTTTTGCATCCTACGCACTAAGGGGCAATTTACATAAGCCCTCAAACCTGCACATCGTTTGAATGTTAGAGGAAATCGAAGCACTCAGAGAAAATCCACGTGGTCGCAGGGAGGAAGTATCAACTTCATACAGACAACTGTAGTCAGGATCGAACCTGCATCTCTGGTGCAGTAAGGCAGCATCTGTACAACCTGCACCATTGTTCTGCAGAAGGTTACAAGATATGAGAAGGCTACAAGGATATGTGAAAAAGCAAGCCAGTGTTGATTAATTGGGCAACTTTTCCAATAAACAGGATGGACTAAATAGCCTCTTTCCATGCTTTACCATTCTATGACATATACCCCAGAACTTACTATTGATTTGTATGCGGGATCATCAGTTTTGAAGGGCCCTGAATTGAAGCGTCACCTATCCATGTTCTCCAGAGATGCTGCCTGACCTGTTGAATTACTCCAGTGCTTTGTGCTCTTGCACAAGATTCTAGCATCTGCAGTTCCTTGCATCTCCATCATCAGTTTTGTGTTAACTAGTGAGGAATTGAATAGTTGAGATTGAGCATTTCTTCCAAGGTAGCGACCAGGGTAATAGAGCTGGGCAAGGGGCAGAATCCAATGCATGTAAGCATTTGTGATGTGTTATGTTTCCTCTGACGAAAGCCTGAGGCCATGGCCCCCTGTGGCCCGGCTCACTCTGCATCCCAGTACTTTCAATCAGTGGGCAATATGTCTCTTCACCTGGGAAAGAGAGAAACCTCCCACTGTCCATGGCTGTTTCAAAAACTGGAATCAGATTTAGCATAGACAGACCTTTTGGGCCATTAAGTCTGTGCCAACTATCACCCACCCATTTGCACTAATCCTACATTATTCCCTTTTTGTATTCTACCATTCCCTTTAATCCCTCACAAGTTCTATTCACCTAGAGATAAGGAGCTATTTATATTAGCCAATTAACCCCGCCAACCCACGTATCTTTGTGCCAATATATTCAAAGACTTGTCCCAACCTGTTTATTCCTTCTTCTCTCTGCTCCTGTTAGGTAAAAGGTACAGAAGCTTCAAAGCGCGTACCACCAGATTCAGGAACAGCTTTTCCTCCTCTGTTGGCAAACTTCTGAATGGTGCTTCCATAAGGTAGGGTGGCGTCCATCTCTACCCCAATGCTGACATTGGAGTTTTGCCTCTGGGAGCTGTTTACGCCCACAATACAAAGAACTATATTCTGCAATCTGTCTTCCTCTGCTCTGCCTATTGTCTTTGTGCTTTGAAATGATTGTATTAATGTAAATTATCTGATTGCAAAACAATGCTTTTCACTGTATCTCGTTTCATATGACAGTAATAAATCGAAACATTAAACCTATATGTGGAAAGTAACTGGGCACCAGTGGGAAACCCACGTGATTTCAAGGAAAATGTGCAAAATCCATGCAGTCAACAACTGAGGTGAGGATTGACACTGGATCTCCTGTGCTGTGAGATAGCTAACCGGAGACAAAATTAGCTGTGGAAGGAGTCATAGGCTGGTCGTGGAGAATTGTTTCTCAGACTGGAGGCCTGAAACCATTGGTGTGGTGCAGGGAACTGTGCTGGGTCCTGTTTTTTGTTATATATTTAATGATTTGGATGATAATGTAGGAGGTGAGATTAGTAAATTGATAGATTACATCAAGATTACATCAAGAGCCTCGCCAACAGTCAGTCTGTCTTTTTGCCTTTTTTTGTTATTCTTAGTGTGTCTTAAAAGTTTGTGTTAATGTTCTCTGGTTTGTTTTATGTGGGGGGTGGGGGAAACTTTTACTCAATCTCCTAACTTGCCGGAGATGCGATTGTTTTCCGGATTGTATCTCCAGTCGCTCTGCGGCCTAACATCATGGTGCTGGAGGCCTTGCTCGGGACTGACTTTGAGCCCCACCGCGGGGTGTGAATTTGCCATCAGAGCCGATCCCTTGCCTGGGATTGACTTGCATGTGGATTTCACCATCGAGGAGCTCGCAGCCTAGGATAGAGACCGATGTCGGGAAGCTCCAAATGACGCAGAAGGTTTCGACTAGCTGCGATCCGTGTTCAGATCGCACGGCGCGGGGGAGCTGAGATGCAGGAGCTTGATCACCCCAATGTGGAGGGCCCGGCCGCTGGCTACGGAAGCCAAGATCGCCCGTCAACGGAAGGCTCGAGGCCCCCGAATGCAGGAGAACAAAGAAGGGAAGAGATTGAACTTTCTTTTCGCCTTCTATCACTGTAAGGAATGTGGAGGAGTCACAGTGGGTGAATGTTTTATGTTAAAATGTATTTGTGTGTTCTGTTGCTTTTTGTTTATATGCCTGTATGGCAAATGAAATTCCTTGTATGTTGCAAAACATATTTGGCTAGTAAAGTATGATTATGATTATGAGTGAAGATGTGGTGGACAGTGAGGAAGGTTGTCTATTGATCTGGGAAAGTGGCAAAGGAATGGCAAGGTGATTTTTTTATTCACACACGTGTGAAGTGATGCGTTTTGATCAATTAAACCAGGGCAGGGTTTATGCAGTAAATTACTGGACTATGAAGAATGTTGTAGAACAGAGAGACTAAGGTGTGTCTGAAGAAGGGTCTTGACCAGAAATGTTACTTATACCTTTTCTCCAGAATTGCTGCCTGGCTTGCTGAATTACCTCAGCTATTTGTGTCCATCTTCAGAGACTAAGGGACTACGTTAACACAAGTTCCTTGAAAGTGATGACCCAAAGTGCTTAGGTTTCTTCCCACAATCCAAAAGGCATGCAGGTTTATAGGTTAATTTGGCCTCTGTAATTGTAACAAGTGGGATAACACAGAAAACCAGTGTGAATGAGTAATGGAAAGTTGCCGTGGTTGGGTTGGCCTAAGGGCCTGTTTCCATGCGGTAATCTCTAAATTAAAGTAAATTAAACTAAAGCTAAATAAGGTGATGAAAAAGGTTTATGGCATACTTATATTCATCTGATGGAATTGTGCAAGAGTTGGGACATTAGATCTGAATAGGACATTGATAAAAACCATACCTGTGTGAATTCTGGTGACCATAAAATGAAGGAAAGGTGTGATTAAGCTAGAGCGGGCACATAAAAGATTAGCAAGAATGTTTCTTGGGTCTGGAGAGCTTCAGTTACAAGGACAGACGGGATAGGCTCCAACTTCATTTCCAGAAAATGATGGATGTGAGCCATGGATCAATGTCTGTGAATGATATAAATTAGTTACAATCTCAATGGAAGAGGATTTGAGCATGTTTTTATCACATATACATTACAATTTAAAACACAAAGTACTTGTGATGTACTAGACCAGGGTAAGAGCTCGACCAAGAAAAAAACCAAGCCCAAAGCCATACTATCTAACTGATTATACTGATAAACTGATGCTAAAGGCAATAACCAACTCCATATGCAATAATCAGCTGCCTACATGTTAACAAGCACACAAAAAAAAAACTGTTTAAAATAAATTCTTGAAAGTTATGCCAGGAATATGCCCAAATCTCAACTACAGAAATTATACGGGAAGAAATATTTGCTTACAGACATCGATTAGAATGGTTTGTGCAGAAGTTTTGAAACCGTTTACCTCTGCTTAAAAAGAAACTTTAAATGGCTATACATTGTTCCCTTTGCTTTTGCATCCAACTTCTCTTTAAGAAACAATTGAATTTATCATTTTTTTTCATGATGCTGAAAACATAATTTGCTGAGGTAGCAAGATGTCCCTTCAGTGTGATTAAAGCTGCCATGGGTATACTTGATGGGTGAAGGTTGATTCATCTTCTGCATTGTTGTCAAAGTGCAATGTACCTCATACCTGGAGGCTTTTCTGGAAAGTCCCAATGGAACTAAATGTCACAAATTTAAGAGATGAAAAGACAGATTTTTTCTGAACTTAATCCAGACTTTTATTTCATTTATATGATGTGGGTGTGATCGGCAAGGTAACCATTTATTAGACATCTCTATCGTTGACCCAGAGTGGTTTGTTGGACAATTTTAGTGGACATTTAGGAATCAGCCTCGTGGCTATGGTTCACACATGGCCAGGATAAGTAGGAGGGAATGATTTGCTTATCTATTCCAGCCTGGCCTGAATGCATTTGTTGAAATAATAGTCTGAATTAGCTTTGTCAAAAAAAAATATTGTTCAAGAGGATGCAGCTTTAAACAACCTTCTGCTGGACAATGAAAGATGTAATCAATGGGATGAATTAAGGACCTCATTATGAAGGCACTCCCAGGTTGTAACAATCATAATATGAATGAAATGTATCTTTATTTTGAAGATGAAAGAAGCAGGTCCAAGATTATTATTTCAAACTTAAATAAGGATAACTAAAAGGGCATGAAATCAAAGCTAACTAAAGTGAAATGACACAGAGAAGCATTTAAGGGAGTATTTCAGAACATATGGAACAGATACTTTCCAAAGAGAAAGAAGAATTCCAAAGGGCAGACCTAACATCTGTGGTTAATTGTAAAAGTTAAAGGACATGCACATAATTGCACCAAATGGTTGCAGGTTAGATGATTGCACAAATAGAAAATGAAACTGGTGCAACTAAAACATTAAAAATGAAAATTCTATAGACATTCAAAAAACAAAGGCACTAACCAAGTTTGTGTTGATCCTGCAGATTGTGATTCTGGAGAATTAATAATGGAAAATAAGGCAATGGTCAATTAAACATAATTTTGTATTACTGTTCACTGTGTGGAATATAAGATCCCACGTAGCTTTCAATTGGGAATGAGAAGGGAAGGAGGAACTCAGGGAAGTGGTATAGAACAAATTATTGGAACTGTGGGCTGACGTGTCTCGGGATCGTGGTGAACTTCAGTCTAGGATATCAAAAGAAATGGCTGGTGAGATAGTTGATCCCATGGTTTTCATTTTTTTTAAATTTGATAGATTCAGGGAAAATTCAATTTTTAGGGAAAATAGCTCGTGCAACTCCCTTCTTCAAAGGCATAGGAGGCAGAAAGCAGGAAAAACCGCTAGCCAGTTACCTGAATGATAGCTTAGGGAAAATGTGGAAAACTATTATAAAAGACATTTTTTTCACAGGGCTCTTTGAATAAATTAATGTAATTAGCTCCAGATTGTGGTGCTGCTTTGTGAAAGGGAAATTATGTTAGATCAATTTATTGGCAATCTCTGAAGAAATAACATGCACCGTGGATAAAGAAGAGACAGCCAATGTACTAGATTTAGATTTCTACAAAAGATTTGATAAAGTTTCAGATAGTCAACAGACAATAGACAATAGGTGCAGGAGTAGGCCATTCGGCCTTCGAGCCAGCACCGCCATTCAAAGTGATCATGGCTGATCATCCCCAATCAGTACCCCCTTCCTGCCTTCTCCCCATATCCCCTGACCGCCATCTTTCAGAGCCCCTATCTAGCTCTCTTGAAAGTATCCAGCCTCCACTGCCCTCTGAGGCAGAGAATTCCACAGACTATTACAGAAAATAAAAGCCATTGGTGCAGGGAGTAATGTATTGATTAAGCTACCAGTTTTGTCACCTAACAGCAATCAATAGGTAAGTACAGGCAGGTTATTTTCTGGTTGGCAAGATGTGTCACAAAGGTTATTGCTGAGGTCACATCATTTTATAATTTATATGGATGACTTGGATGTAGACACTAAAGGCATGATTGCCAAGTTAGTTGATGAAGTGCATAAAGGCAGGAGAATAATTTATAAAGAAGATGCAAGGAAATCACAAAATGATATAGATGATTACGTGACTGTCAAATAAAATTTAATCTGCAAAAATGGGAAGTTGTCTATTTTGTCTGGAAAATACAAAAGAAACCCTTTGTCTAAATGGTGAGAGATGACATGGATGTGCTTGCCCTATTGATTCACAAAGAGCTCATATCTCTCAGGGTGATATCTGAATTGGGCAGTTTATCTTTTGAGGAAATATTGGATCTTTAGGTCATTATAATCATAATGATAATCATAATCATACTTTATTATCCAAGTATGTTTTGCAACATACGAGGAACTTGATTTGCCATACAATCATACCAATAAAAACACAGAACGCAACAGAACACACAAAATACATTTTAACATAAACATCCACGACAGTGACTCCTTCGCATTCCTCACTGTGATGGAAGGCAAAAAAAGGTAAACCTATTTGTCCTCCAGCAGTCGGGGGCCTCTAACCTTCCGTTGACGGGGCGATCTTACTCCCTGTAGCCGGCAGCGGCCTCCTCGTCGGGGTGATCAAGCTCCTGCATCGGGGGGAAATCTCAGCTCCCCCACGCCGAGCGATCTACCCCGGGTCAGGGTAATGAGATTAACTGAAATATGTAGGATCCTAAGGGATTGGGTCAGGGTGGGTGTGGAGAGAATGTTTCCTCTTGTGGCAGAATCTAGAACATGGGGTTGATGTTTAAAAATAGAGGCTCATTTAAGCAGAGGATGAGTCAATTGTTTGCTTCTTGAGGAACAGTGGAAGCAAAGTCTAAGATTTTTAAGGCAGATTTAGAAAGATTCCTGTTTATCTCAGATACTGACTGTTTATCTCAGATAGATGGGTTTGCAGATTTTGGGTTGCAATTGAATCAGCTATGACCCTATTAAAGTCAGTTTCAAGGGGCTGTGTTACCCACCCCTGGTTCTAATTCATGTGATCATACATATGATGGAGACTAATTTCCACAGGTAGACAAATTTGACAATGGTTGCCTGCAGTTCTTTTCAACTATTGGAACCATAAGTTTTTTTAGATTTGAAAAGCCCATCACTGGTGTTTGATAGACACAAGGAACTGCAGATGGTGGTTTACAAAAAGAAACAAAAAGTTCTGGCATAACTCAACTGGTCAGGTTGTATCTCTGGAGGATAGAGATGGGCAATGTTTCTTCAGTTTGTACAAGGATTCCAATTTGAAACATCACCTATCTGCATTCTGCAGAGATGCTGCCTGATCCGCCGAGTTACTCCAGCACATTGTTTTTTTTTCCTAGTGATTAATGCTTTGCTTTGCATTTCTCACCAATGAAGAACATGCCCATTGATTGGCAAATCACAATATAATTGGAGGAGCAGCTCTTTGGCCATTGAGAGCAGGCAGTTGAGGAGGACCCCGGAGCTGAGTTACCCTGTGGCCAACAGCAGGATAACACTCGTATAGTTACTGTCACGGGATCCATCATTTTTTTTGATGATGATCCCAATTCCTGAGGTCCTCTGGCACACCCTCCTCTTTCCATATATGGGATATGAGGTTGCAAATCAGTGCTGAAATAGCTTACTGCCATTTTAGCACCTCAGCAGAGATTCTGAAGGCCTTTTTTGATCTTTTTGGCTTCTTGACAATCAAGGGTGACAGCAATATGTAATAAAAATGGAACTGCTGATGATGGTTTATTCAAAAGATAAACACAAAATGCTGGAGTAACTCAGCAGGTCAGATAGCATCTCTGGAGAAAATGGATGGGCTGAAGAAGAATCCCGACCTGAAATGACACCTATCCATTTTCTCCAGAGATGCCGCCTGAGTGGCTCCAGCATTTTTTGTCTATCTAAGAATGGCAGCAAGCCTGGACAAGATAGTTTGTTATGAAATGGAGTTTACTTTAATTTAGTTTAGAGATACACTATGGAAACAGGCCCTTTGGCCCACCGAGTCAGCGTTGACGAGTGATCCCCCTACACTAGCACGATCATGCACACTAGAGAAATTTACATTCTTTACCAAAGCTAATTAACCTACAAATCAATATGTCTTTGGAATGTGAGAGGAAACCCAGAGCACTGGGAACAAACTCCGAAAATAGAGAAAAGTGCTGGAGAAACACAGCGGGTGTGGCAGCATCTATGGAGCGAAGGAACGTTTCGGGCCAAAACCTTTCTTCAAACCGTACAGACAGCATTCATAGACAGGATCGAACACGGGTGTCTGGCGCTGTGTGGCAGCATCTCTACCGCTGCGCCATCATTACAAAGATAGTCACTTTAAGAGTCACAGATGAGGAGGTCTTCAAAGGTGTTCCTTCTAGCACCTCTGTCAACATCTTTGTTGTTGTCATGTTTCATGATCATTCTCAGTTGACACTGGGGAATGATCTTTGGTATTGTGCTGTAGATGCCTATGGCAGTGATACCCGGGTCATCATTGTTATTGGAGCTCCCCAGCTCTTACATAGAAACATAGAAAATAGGTGCAGGAGTAGGTCATTCGGCCCTTCGAGCCTGCACCGCCATTCAATATGATCATGGCTGATCATCCAACTCAGTATCCTGTACCTGCCTTCTCTCCATACCCCCTGATCCCTTTAGCCACAAGGGCCACATCTAACTTGCTCTTAAATATAGCCAATGAACTGGCCTCAACTACCTTCTGTGGCAGAGAATTCCAGAGACTCACCGCTCTCTGTGTGAAAAATGTTTTCCTCATCTCGGTGCTAAAGGAATTCCCCCTTATCCTTAGATTGTGACCCCTTGTTCTGGACCTCCCCAACATCGGGAACAATCTTCCTGCATCTAGCCTATCCAAACCCTTAAGAATTTTGTAAGTTTCTATAAGATTCTCCCTCAGTCTTCTAAATTCTAGCGAGTACAAGCCAAGTCTATCCAGTCTTTCCTCATATGAAAGTCCTGACATCCCAGGAATCATTCTGGTGAACCTTCTCTGTACCCCCTCTATGGCAAGAATGTCTTTCCTCAGATTTGGAGACCAAAACTGTACGCAATACTCCAGCTGTGGTCTCATCAAAACCCTGTACAACTGCAGTAGAATCTCCCTGCTCCTATACTCAAATCCTTTTGCTATGAATGCTAACATACCATTTGCTTTCTTCACTGCCTGCTGCACCTGCATGCCTACTTTCAATGATTGGTGTACCATGGCACCCAGGTCTCGTTGCATCTCCCCTTTTCCTAATTTGCCACCATTCAGGTAATAGTCTTCCCACATGCTATATATTTTTTGTGGGTTATGACCTCAGTCTTGTTGAGCTATTTCCTTTTCTTTGTGGTGTGGTAGCATTTGCAATTCAAGAGCACCTGTTTGAGGATAATTACCTCCTGAATCTTTTGGCCACTGTTATCAAGCCAGTCCTGGAAGAGAAGGCAAGAATCTCCTCATAGGTGCTTACCATCGTGGGTTTCAGGGTGGTGCAGCCATCATAGGCATTGCATTTGATTGGAGGTTGTATGGTTGCCTTTGGGACACAGCCTGAAAGGAGTAGTCTTTGCAAGAGTCTCAGCATTGTCTTTCCTGTGCCAATGTTTCTTATTCAACCAATGATATAACCGAATCAATGTTGGTGCCCTGGTCAAGGTGTAACCATGATACTGTCTCCTGTCACTATAGTAAAAAAGCTTTGATCATCCAGTGACAATAAGGATTCAAAACAGACAAGGCTTGTAGCTGATGGAGTTTAGAAGAAAAAAGGGCCTGTCCCACTATTCACAAATTCACAAATTCTCCCGAGTTTTCAAACTCGCAGAATGTTCGTAACGAGTACGTAGGAGTCTGTGGATATATCGTAGCGGCTTGTTTTGCCAGACGTAGGTACTCGGGGCATCAGGTAAGTCGGGACATTTTTTCAGCATGATGAAAAATATCCACGAGTAAAAAAATAGCCCCGAGTATCTACGACTGGCATAACGAACCGCTACAATATATCCACGGACTCCTACGGACTCGTTACGAACATTCTGCGAGTTTGAAAACTCGGGGGAGTTTGTGAATAACTCAGGAGAATGCGGGATAACTCGGAAAAGTGGGACAGGCCCTTAAAGGGGAACTTAACTAAATATATAAGATCCTGGAGGGTTGTAACAGGATGGATGCAGAGAGGATGTTTGCTAATGGAAAAATCTAGAACAATTGTTGTTGTTTAAAAATTCAGGCTCATTTAAACAAGGGATGGGGCAATTTTTTCCTTTCTTTTTTCTTCCTCGAGGATCAATGGAAATAACCTTTGAATATTTATAAGGTGGATGTAGATAGATTCTTGAATATATAGGGGGTGAAAGTTTATCTCAGATAGACTGTCATGCAGACATGAACCATGACCCTTCTAAAGATGATGCAGAATCAAGGGGCTGTATAGCCTATTCTTGCTCCTAATTAGGATATCTGTACATACGATGCAGCCAAATTTGAGAAGTGATGCCCGCAGTTCCTCTTGACTATTAGAGCCAGAAGTCCTTTTAATGGTCCACAACAGGACTGCAAAATGGGAATAGTTTCCCATAACTCAGAAACCACTTGTCAATGAAGGCACCATTGCCTCTAATATTTCAGCACAACCTTTGCCAGTTTGAGGGAACTAGTATTTGAGGACCATAAACTTGGTAAATCATCTACTGGACAGCAATGACAACCAGCTCCTGTGCACTTCTGACTAACATGTTAACTACACAAAGCAGTTGAGGGGTACCGCAAGCAACCCCCCCCCCCCCCCCCCCCCCACAGCATACACTACTCAATTGGCCGGACACATAAATTAACTTCAGCATCCTTTCCAAGACCAACATCCTCTTTGTTGCAGGTGACACCACCATTGTGGGCCGGATATCAAATAATGATGAGATGGCGTACAGGAAGGAGATTGAGAACCTCGCGCCCTTGTGTTAAGACAACAGCCTTTCTCCCAATGTTAGCAAGACGAAGGAGATAGTTATCGACTTCAGTTATCAAAGTGGTACACATACCCTGGTTTGCATTGATGGCGCCAAAGTAGGAAAGGTTGAAAGGTTCAAATTCCGAAGAGTAAATATCACCAACAACTTGTCTGGGGCCATTCATATTGGCCAAGAAAGTACACCAACGTCTCTACTTCCTTACAAGGCTTAGGAAGGTTGGCATACACCATTGAAAGCATCCTGACCACCTGCTTTACGGTATGGTACAGCAGTTGCACCATAGCAGACAGGAAGGCACTACAACGGGTGGTGAAAACCGCCCAGCACATCATCGGTGCCCCGCTCCCTGCCATGGATGCCCTCCACCGAAAACGGTGTCTGAGACGGGCTGGGAAGATCATCAAGGACCCCTCCCACCCTAACCATGGACTGTTTGCCCTCCTACCATCGGGGAGGCGGTACAGGAGCCTCAGGTCCCGCACCAGCAGGATGAGGAGTAGCTTCTATAATAACACCATCGCACTGCTGAACTCGGAGTCCCGCCGATAGATTTCCACATCTGTATTTATTTATCTGTATTTACCTATATATTGCTATCACTTCGTACTGTCACTAAACTGCATTTCGTTGTACCCATACTTGTATCTGTGCAATGACATTAAAGTTGAATTGAATTGAATTGAATGTCCCCAGCAAATCTCACCAACTTCTACAGACGGATCACAGCTTGGTCTGGGAACAGCTACATACAAGACCGCAAGAAATTTTAACGAATTGTTGACGCAGCTCAGAACATCCTGGATAATCTTGTGCCGCTAGGCTAACAACTAGCCCAAGCTACATCCAGACCTCCAAGGCTACTCCCAGGCCTTCAGGCTAATCAGCTAGCCCAAGCTACACATAGGCCTCCATGATTCCAGCTGGCCTAGGCCACCTCCAGACCTCCAGGATGGCCTATGTTACACTAACACAGGTCCAGGAAATGCTATACTCACAGAAAGATGACTTCGCTGAGCTCCTTCAACAACAACAGAATAACTTTAAAGACTTCATTAAACTCATCCTGGACAGCTCGAACAAACGGCTAGATGAGCTAACAAGAGAAAACCAAGAATTTAAAATGAGTCTCCAGTACACTCAAAATGAAGTTGACACTCTCAAATCCAATTACAGTAATCATTCTACTGAATTGAAAGCACTGCAGACGGAGCGGCTCAAAGCCTGTGAGGGACGTCTCTCCACAGATGCAAAGATGGACTACCTTGAGGGCCAATCTAGAAGGAATAATTTGGTCTTTGAGGGTCTATCTGAATCACCTAATGAGACCTGGGCTGAGTCGGAGGATAAAGTCCGTAAACTACTGGTGGAAAATCTGAAAATGGGTCAACAGCACGCCATAGAGATGGAGCATGTACACCGTACAGCCAACCCAGCTCAGAGTGGCAGATCCAGACCAGTGGTGGTTAAGTTCCTCCGATACAAGGATAAGCAGGTGGTCCTCGCAAAGGCCAAATTCCTCAAAGGTACAGCCATTTTCATCAATGAAGATTTCACTGAAGCAGTTCGCCAAAAGCGGAAGGAGCTGCTCCCAGCAATGCGAGCAGCACGGGATCGCGGGGACACTTCTTACTTAAGGCACGACCGTCTTATTGTCCATCCTGCCAACCAACGCAAACCATCAAGTGAGACAGTAGCCTAGTCTACTCCCTGCCGGACTGGTCAGTGTTGGATGCTGCGGTATTACCTTTTTTTAACTCTTCTTTATGGATTTGAACTCTTTAAGCTCACTTATAGATAATGGTCGAAATCAGGACAATTCTATAGCCTCTAATCCTTTCATCACATGTAATACTGATAATGATGACAGGCATGATGAACTCTATAATCCTGATATGAACTGTGATGGCTTGAAGAATGCTAATGTATCATGTCAATATTACTCTGACGATCAGTTCATCAATTTGTTACAGAAGCAGCCATCTAATGACTTCTCAGGCCCAGGCTCCTTTTCCTCCTTGCATTTAAATGTTCGCAGTCGGCCCAGAAACCACTTGACCTCTTATTTATCCACGTTAAATCATAATTTTTCTGTAATGGCTTTTTCTGAAACGTGGCTCAAGGATGATATCACAGGTCTCTATCCTTTCTCACAATACAATGCATTCCATTTTTGTAGAAAGAACAAAGCAGGAGGTGGAGTTTCGATTTATCTATTAGCTAGACAATTATAACTGTATTCATAAAAACGATATCAGTGTACACTTAGACAAAACTAGTGTTGAATCTGTTTTTGTTGAAATTACTTCTTGCCCAAACTTTGGTGGGAAAAACATCATCATTGGTTGTATCTATAGACCTCCAGATTCTGATTCTGTCACATTTATTGATGCCCTCTGTCTGACGCTAGAAATGATAACCAAAGAATGTAAAATGTGTTTTCTACTTAGAGACTTAAACATCAACCTCCTTAAAAGCGATTCACCTCTCTCGACAGATAATGTTCTTTTTTCAACTCACTTTTATCCATTGATACATAAACCGACGAGAATAACCAGCACCTCAGCTTCACTCATTGATAACATCTTGGCAAACTGTCTGGATTACAAAATGTCTTCTGGTATATTGTTAGCTGATATCTCTGATCATCTCCCTATATTCCAAATTGTACATATCAACTCAAACAGAATAAGTAAAAGCAATAGCTGTGATCATAAGGGAACAGAATATCGCAAATATGTCAGTAGAAATATGGAAGCTTTTAAATGTGTAATTGGTGGACTATCATGGGATGAGGTTCTTAGGCTACAAGATGTCAATTAATCTTATCAGGCATTCCTTTCCCTTATTAATACCTCTTTGGAGAAATGCTTTCCCTTAATTTCTACCAAGCTGCCTCATTTGACAAACCCTGGTTTCACTAAAGAATTGAAGAAACGCATTTTGATTAAAAATAAACTATACAAGAAATCTATTTTGCATCCCACACCATTCAATGTGGAATCATATAAAGCTTACAAAAATAATCTTACTCACTATTTAAGGCAAGTAAAAAAGAAATATTTTACTGATACTTTACTGAAGCGTCAAATGACATCAAATCAACTTGGAACCTCATCAACCAAGTGCTAAATTGCAAAAAAGCCCCACCTGCTGTGCTCACAGAGATGTTAGGAAGATATGGTACTATTCATAACCCAAAGGAGATAGTTGATGGTTTTAATTATTTTTTTGTCAACTTTGGGTCCTCCTTGGCTTCAACCATTAAGGACTCTAATGAAGACCCTTGTAAATTGATTAACGGTCAATTCTCTACTTTGTCAACCTTCCATCCCCCTTGTCCCAAAGAAGTCTACAACATAATTGTGAGTCTAAAGAACTCTGCAGAAGGCCATGATGGAGTGAACCACTCTCTTAAAAAAAAGTTATTGATCTTATTACTGAGCCACTAGCACATATTTTTTCTTTATCTTTCCAATCTGGTGTCATTCCTCAAGATTTAAAGATTGCCAAAGTCATACCTATCTATAAATCAGGTGACCCTAAAGATTTTGGTAATTACCACCCAATATCTAGTGTACACAAGAATCCTAAACCATCTAACTGTGAATAATATTTTGTATAACCATCAATATGGCTTTAGGAAGAAGTACTCTATGGAGCATGCATTGTTACAACTTATTAATAACATATCTACTGCTCTAGATGAAAAGAAATTTGCTCTTGGTGTCTTTCTAGATCTATCCAAGGCATTTGATACAGTCAACCATTCAATCTTAATCTTTAAACTCAATAGATATGGGGTAATGGATGTAGTGCTTCTATGGTTAACCAACTATTTAGCAAATAGAGTGCAATTTGTCTATCTAAATGTAAGCTCATCCAAAAAAATTGATAATTCACTGTGGGGTACCACAAGGCTCCATCCTTGGTCCTTTACTATTCTTGATCTATATAAATGACTTATCCTATACCTGTAGAGTACTTCTTCCTATCCTGTTTGCCGATGACACCAATCTTATAGCTTCACATAGTGATCTAAAATCATTGGTTGAAATAGTTAATGAAGAAATGTCTCATGTCTCTAAGTGGTTTGAAGTGAACAGGCTTTCTCTCAATATCAAAAAATGCAATTACATGATCTTCTGCAATAAAAACAAAATTTTTTCCCAAAACCAAATCTAAAATTTTTATCAATGGACATGAAATTCCTGAAGTAGCATATACAAATTTTTTAGGAGTAACCATTGATCAAAATTTAACTTGGAAATAACATATCAATATTGTCTGTAGAAGATCAATGAAAATGCTTGGTATTCTGAGAAAGGTTTGTGCATTTATTCGTCTGTCTTCCCATTTAACAAAATATTACAGTTTGATTTTTCCTTATTTCAATTATTGTAATATTGTTTGGGGTTCTACCTATCCTTCCTATCTTCTTTCTAAGCTACTCATCATACAGAAGAAATTTATGAGATTAATTTCTCATTCAAATTCACAAGAACCTTCTGCCCCTCTCTTCAAGAAGTACTCAATTTTGTCTGTAAATAAACTGAATGCATTCTAAATGTGTATTTTTATTTTCAAATATCTTAAATGTAAACATGATTTGCCTGTTTCTCTCCATGATCTTTTCACCCTTTCTTCTAATATTCACCATTACCCAACCAGAAGAAGAAATGATCTTCATCTTCCGTTTTGTCGAACATCCAACATTGCATTACTTTTAAAGATCCTAAATTTTGGAATACCCTGCCTCCATCATTAAAATCTCACACCTCCTTAGCCACCTTTAAGATAGAGCTTAAAAAGTTTTTCATCATGTCCTGAGTTCTGACCTCCAGCTTTTTGTAATGCTATTTATGGGCTCAAACTACTTCTGTTGACTCTTATCTCATACTATACCTTGTTATTTTATTTATTTTCATATTTTTAATTTTATATTTTTAATTTTCATTCTTAAACTGTATTATTGTTTATTATTGTCTTTTTTATTTCTCCTCCCCCCTGATTTGCCATTAACGCTCATTTTCAGATGGGAGCAGACTTTGTATAAGCCCTCTGGGCTTCCCTTCCCTCCCAGCACTGTATGGTATTATAAATTGATCGTTTGTCTTCTTTTAAAACATGGTGCAAATAAATAAACAAACAAACAAACAAACATCACACATACAGCATCCATTCCATTGACTCCATTTACACCTCATACTGCCACAGCAATACCAGCAGCATAATCAAGGATTACACCCTGGCCACTCATAGAAACTTAGAAACATAGAAAATAGGTGCAGGAGGAGGCCATTCGGCGCTTCGAGCCAGCACCGCCATTCATTGCGATCATGGCTGATCGTCCGCAATCAATAACCCGTGCCTGCCTTCTCCCCTTGACTCCACTAGCCCCCTAGAGCTCTATCCAACTCAATCCACTCCCTCTTCTCCCCTCTCCTATTGGTCAAAAGGCATAGAAGTATGAAAGTGCACACATCCAGATTCAGGGACAATTTCTTCCCAGCTGTTATTGGGCAACTGAACCAACCTACCAACAACTAGAGAGCAGTCCTGAGCTATTATCCACCTCATTGTAGACCCTCAGACTATCTTTGATTGGACTTTACTGGACTTTATCTTGCTCTAAACATTATTCATGTTATTCCTTTCATCATGTGCCTGTACACTGTGGAAAGCTTGATTGTAATCATATATTGTCTTTCCGCTGACTGGATAGCATGGAACAAAAGCTTTTCACTGTACATCAATGCACATGACAATAAACTCAAACTCAAAATCAAACTCAACATGTCAGCTACACAGGACTGGCCATTTTGTGTGCTCAACTATCCTGAAGCAGATCTATTACTCCAACCTTTGCCAAGGCAAGAGTTTAAGAGAGGATAAGATATAAGGATGTTCTCAAAGCCTCCTTGAAAATATGTAACATCCCAATTAACTCATGGGAATCCCACGATCCCCATATCCAGGCAAAATGGACAAGGAGCATTCAAGATGGCACTGAGAACTTTAAGTCAGTTGGTTGGGACCACAAAGCAGTTTGACGTATATGTTGAAGGGAATTGAAGGCAGATACAACAGTAACGTTTAAGATACTTTTAGAAAGGGACATGGATGTGTGGGCAATAGAAGAATGTAGATCGTGCAGGCAGATGAAATTAATTTACCTTGCCATTGGGTTCAGCATAGAGACTGTGGGGCGAAGGGCATGCTCCTGTACTGTTCTTTGTTCTATGAAGATAAAATGGCCAAACCATTAGTCATCATCTTGTACACTCTCACACTATTTAACAAATAGGTTAGTTGGAATAGAATTTATAAACTGAATTGGTGAATCATTGAAAAGTATCAAGCTGTTGCTATTTCATATGTATCGAAGAATGTTTGGCACTTTCACATCCCTTTAAGATGTTTTTACCACGTCGGCACAGTCAGTACCATGTGTGTAATCTTGCTCTGCATAAAATGACAGTTGGATTTCCTACATTACAATATTTCACTGGCTGTAAAAGGACGTTGAACAGGGATGTGAAAATGCCAAACATTCTGCTATAAATTTTTGGTGAGATAGCAATAGCTTAATACTTTTCGGTGATTCACCAATTTAGTTTATAAAATTATATTCTAGCTGACCTATTTATTAAGTAGTGTACGAGAAGATGACTAATGGGTTGGCCATTTTATCTTCACACAACATAGAACAGTACAGCACAGGAGCTGGCCCTTTGGCCCACAATCTGTGCTGAACGTAATATCAACTAATCTCATCCGCCTACACTTGATCCACATACCGCCATTCCCTGTATATCCATGTGCCCATGGTGACAGCGCCCCCTCCCTTGGATGCCACTCTGATCTCTATCGCTGGCTGACAGACTAGGAGAAGCCAATCCCCAGTATCATTGATAGCAATTAGGTGCAATTTGCTGACATTGTATTGGCCCTTCTGCAACCTCATCAGCTTACTTCTTATAAAACCCAAGCATTGTTGTGAGAAGGAGAGAAAGAAAGTGGGATGTCTTATTGCTAGTTGTATTCTCCTGTCAGAGATTTGAGGAAGACTGACCACCTAGAACAAACCGGAGACCACCTGTGCCACTGTGTGGTCAAGACTGGGCTGCCAGGAAGGAGTCCTAGACAGCCAGCTACGGAGGCTAAGGGCTGAGTGGCCGGGGCAAGCCTGAGATGCCAGTGCCTCTTTTTGCTTACAGACAACGAGGGACTGTGCCGACATATACAGGCAAAGACTCAAAGACTGAGACACCTGGATAATCCACAGTCTGCCAACATCACCTTGTGTAGAGTTTTGGTCTCCTAATTTGAGGAAGGACATCCTTGCGATTGAGTAGGTTCATGAGATTGATCCCTGGGTTGGCGGGACTGGCATATGAGGAAAGATTGAAAAGACTAGGCTTGTATTCACTGGAGTTTAGAAGGATGAGGGGGGATCTTATAGAAACATATAAAATTATGAAAGGACTGGACAAGCTAGATGCAGGAAAAATATTCCCAATGTTGGGGGAGTCCAGAACCAGGGGCCACAGTCTTAGAATAAAGGGGAGGTCATTTAAGACTGAGGTGAGAAAAAACAATTTCACCCAGAGAGTTGTGAATTTATGGAATTTCCTGCCACAGAAGGTAGCGGACGTCAAGTCACTAGATGGATTTAAGAGAGAATTGGATAGAGCTCTAGGGGCTAGTGGAGTCAAGGGATATGGGGAGAAGGCAGGCACGGGTTATTGATTGGGGACGATCAGCCATGATCACAATGAATGGTGGTGCTGGCTCGAAGGGCCGAATGGCCTCCTCCTGCACCTATTTCCTATGTCTATGTTTCTATTAGGTCTTCAATCCCAAAGCTGAGCTGTCAGGATAATAGACAATAGACAATGGGTGTAGGAGTAGGCCATTCGGCCCTTTCACTGTCAGTCAATGTCCACATTCAGTACCCCGTTCCTGCTTTCTCCCCATATCCTCTGACTCCGCTATCTTTAAGAGCCCTATCTAGCTCTCTCTTGAGAGTATCCAGAGAAACAGCCTTTGCTCTAAGCCTGAGACCACCAGGTCTCCTCTCGAAACAAGGGACTGCAGGGAGAAGTCTGAGATCCTACTTTGAGATCTGGATTGAGCAGTTGGGACAAGCTCAAAATTGTCAGCGCCATCTCACTCTGGCGATGAGAGACAGGGCCCAATGTTGTCCTGAGCTTTCTTGTCACTGTAAATAAAACATATCACATGAGTTCACCCAACTGCGAGTATCGGTGTGATCTCTGTCGAACCTGGCAGCATTCCCGATTGCACACCATCTAAAAGCCTCATTAAGAAGGGTGCCGATCCAAAATGTCAGCTAGTCATGTTCTCCAGAGATGCTGCCTGACCTGCTGAGTTACTCCAGCATTTTGTGTCCTTTTGTGTAAACCAGCATCTGCAGTTCCTTGTTTCTATATACAGATCACCGGAGGAAGTAACTCAGAGGCATGGGCTGGGCGAGACCTTCTTCCTGAAAATCCTTCCCTCACCTCTGTGTTACTTTAGCAAGCATTAGCCAACTTAAGTCCTGATTTCTTTTGATTTAAAGTTGCATTTGAAACCAGAGATCTCGAATCAATCTCAAACTAACTTTTAACTAATAAACTTCAACTGGCATTCCTGTTAAGGTGTTTTCACACAAGGCAATATTCTCTTTATAGAGCAAGTAACATCATGTCTATATTGCGCATGTTGTGAACAGAAATACGAAAATGCATAAAGGGGCTGTCCCACTGCGGCGACCTAACTGGCAAATTTAGAAGAGTTTAGGAGAGTTTGAAAAAAGTGTCATGTTGAAGACCTCCTTCGACTGTGGAAGACCTCCTTCGACCTCCTTTGACTAGCTTCGACTAGCTTCGGGAAAATTGGACACCGAATAGTGGAGAGTGAAGACGACCTCCTTCGACCTCCTTCGACCTCCTTCGACCTCCTTCGACCTCCTTTCGACTATGTTGAAGCCTATCTTCGACTACCTTCGATTACCTTCAACTACCCTTGATTACCTACAAATAACATGCCGACCTACTACAACCTACCTCGATTAATCCTATGAGTAAAACAAATATCGATTTTTTTCCTTGGTCGCCTTTTTTTCATTCGCGGGCATTTTTCAGCATGTTGAAAAATACGCCGCGACCTAGCTGATGCCGCAAATACGCGGGGATTACTCTCGAGCATGGAGAGCTACAAAGACCTCCTTGAACCTTGTGTCGACCATGCTGCGAGTATGAGTCGAGGGCAAACTCTTATGAACTCGCAGATTAGGTCGCCACAGTGGGACAGCCCCTTTACTTCGCAAATAAAAATCTTTTACTGTAGTGCAGTTCACTATCAGGGGTTGACCACTGGCTACTTCTGATCCTCTGTGTCAGAGCTGAATACACCCCTGGACATAAGGAGGCAACAGGTAGGGTGGATCAAATTACAATAATCCTTGTGCAATGCTGCAAACAAAAAGTATCTGCGATTTGGGTTTTAACGTATTCATTCCTGTGAGAAACAAATGCAAACATTGCCTTTGTTTCAGACAACAGTCAGAACAGATTTACGATCTCCACTCTGAAATCGCATTACACTTCAGATGATTATTGCTGCAGGATGGATCTGAACACCGGAAGATTTAGGTTAAACCTGTAATCTACATTCCAGTGCTGTTCAGACTCTGGTGTACATAGTATTAAAAATTCATCATGGGCCTGGAGAAGGGGCATCTCATGTCATCTCATACCCATAATGAGACAAGAGGAATCTATTATTTTTCTCATTAGCTCACCATACTCCTGCAATTTATGTTCCCTCACACCTACCCATCAACTCCACTTTAATCTTTTTTGCCATTAAACCACACTAAGGGGTAATTTACAGCAACCAATTAATCACAGCATATCTTTGGGACATGGGAGGAAACTGGAGCACAAGTCACAAACCTGCACGGTCACAGGGAGAACACACAAACTCTACAAGATTCAAGATTGTGTTAAAAGGTTAAGATTGAAGGTACACAAAAGGCTGGAGAAACTCAGCGGGTGCAGCAGCATCTAAGGAGCGAAGGAGATAGGCGATGTTTCGGGTCGAGACGCTTCTTCAGACTGGTCAGGGATCAGGGAAACGAGAGATATAGACGGTGATGTGGAGAGATAAAGAACAATGAATGAAAGATATGCAAAAATGTATCGATGATAAATGGAACAAGCCATTGTAAGCTGTTTGTAGTGTGAAAATGAGAAGCTAGTGCGACTAGGGTGGGGGAGAGATAGAGAGAGAGAGGGAATGCCAGGGCCCGAGGGCTGAGGGACAGGTGGGAAGGGAAGGCAAGGGTTAACAGAATTGAGAAAATTCAATGTTCAAGCCCAGAGGATGCAGACTCCCCAAGTGGAATATGAGGTGCTGTTCCTCCAACTTGCGGTGTTGCTCACTCTGGCCGTGGAGGAGGCCCAGGCCCGAGAGGTCGGATACAGAATGGGAGGGGGAGTTGAAGTGCTGAGCCACCGGGAGGTCGGGTTGGTTAATGCGGACCGAGCGGAGGTGTTCGGCAAAACGATCGTCAAGCCTCCGCTTGGTCTCACCGATATAGATCATCTGGCATCTGGAGCAGAGGATGCAGTAGATGAGGTTGGAGGAGGTGCAGGTGAACCTCTGTCAGACCTGGAAGGACTGCTTGGGTCCCTGAAAGGAATGGAGGAGGGAGGTGAAGAGACAAGTGTAGCATTTCTTGCGGTTGCAAGGGACAGTGCCCGGGGAAGTGGTAGAACGGGAGGGAAAGGAAGAATTGACAAGGGAGTTGCTGAGGGAGCGGTCTTTGCAGAAGGCAGAAAGGGGGGAGATGGGAAGATGTGGCGAGTGGAGTGGTCACGTTGGAGGTGGCGAAACTGGCGGAGGGACTATGTGTTCCTTAGATGCTGCTGCACCCGCTGAGTTTCTCCAGCCTTTTGTTTACTCTCGATTCTCCAGCATCTGCAGTTCCTTCTTTAACAGGTTAAGATTGAACCCAGGTTCCTGAAGCTACCAGGCAGTAACACTAACAGCTCTACCATCCTGACACACTGCTATTGATGTTGCAAGTCAATCAATGCAGCATTGCTCCCTTACACCATGAATCAGAACTCTTGGGTGCAGATTATGACATTTTCTGAGAACTCACTGAAAACCCATTGCATAAAAAGCTCAGACCATATACACTGAGATCTGCAGTTAGATGTCAATTAAAGGGTCCCCGAACTGACAGATACCTGTGCACAGGTATCATTTCTGAGGATAACAGAAAGCTTGTCACCAGCACTTCCTTTGCAGATTGCATCCTCTTTATTCCTCACAGCCTCATACTGCTGCATCTGCCTCACTGATCATCCCGCATCTCACAGTGATGCGGAGTGCTGGTGGCAGGGGATTGTCCATTAGAGCAAACAATTACATGTGAGAGCTCCACACACAGATCATTGTGTTCCTCTCTCCTCTTCATCTCCCTCACCTTAATGACATCCGTTCCTGCGCTGTTCTGTAGATGCCAGGGGGAGGGTTTCTTTGAGGTCTGACCCATTTCCTATTAATCATCACGACAACATTGCTTTTAATGAAACTCCCGTCCACAATGAAACAGTTGTATCCATTTTACACAATTTTAACATCATAAGTCTGGACATGGCCCACCATAACTTGTCTTTGACAATATCCTCTACTATATTACAGTGGAAGTTTGGAAGTGATGACGTTTTTTGAATGGGATATTGGTTGCTTCATTTCAGGACCGGAAGAGGTAGCTTTAGAGATTGTGGTGGCATTAGTAGTGATCTTTCAAGAATCACTAGAGACAGGAACCTATATAGAGACCTCTACATATAGCTCAGCCCCATGTTAGTACAGACCTGAATGAATCATTAGGCCTGAAATCACCTGCTTTGACTTGCTGGAAGCTCTGGGGCAAATCCTTGCCCTGCAAGTATTATTTTTTCAATTATTCATCAAATTCCTTTTGGAAAGATAATGTGGAATCTACTTCCACCACCCTTCTAGGCAGTGCATTCCAGATGTGACTCAGTGCTTCTTTTAAAAAAAAATCTCACCTCTCGTCTAATACATATGCAAATCAGGCTTAAATCGGTCACGGTGTTCCACATTGTCCAGTCATTTCAGAGAGCCATTTTAAATCAGCCACGTTGGTGATTTTGAAGACTAGTTGGATGTAAATGGTGGAGTCACTTCCACAAAGGAATAACTCGATATTTACTACTGAAGTAAGGCAGTGAACATGAAGGATTTTTATTACAGCACCATAGATTAATGACCACCATTGCTGGTACTAACCTTTTATTTCAGATTTATGTAATCACTTGCATTTAAATCACCCTACTGCTGTGATGGGATTCAAACATATTTCCACATTAATAATCCAGACCACTGGATATGAGATCAGTAACTCAGCTGTGATGTTACCAGCCTTCCTGCTAATGGTAATAATATTTCTTCTTTCACTCTGTTGTAAGACTTCTCCATTTTGTGTAATGAAAGGTTTTTATAAACTCTGGGAATAGTAGACTTCTGAATAATAGGAGTCTGAATCTCTTGGCCTTGCTTTCTGGTGTTCTAGAAAATACCAGTGGATTGAAGGTTTTGTTCTTGTGGATTACTTGAGTTTATAGTCATTTGCCCAAGTACAGTGAGGTACGTGTACAATAAAAACTTTGCTTGCAGCAGTAGCACGGGCACATAGATTTGTTCAAAACATGTAAACATAAGTCCTACATAAATTCTGCAAGATAGGTAAAAGATAATCAATGTACAAAGCACAATTAGAAAGCAAGTCCATGGTAGTACATGCGGTGGTGTGTAGTGTTACCTGACCAAGACAGGATTAGGATTGTGCAGGAAGGAACTGCAGATGCTGGTTTAAACTGAAGATAGACACAAAAAAGCTGGAGTAACTCAGCAGGTCAGACAGCATCTCTGGAGAAAAGGGACAGGTGACGTCCCGGGTCGAGACAACCATTTCCCTCCCTGCATGAGTCCTGTTTGCTACAAAGCAGGCTTGGCTGAAGCACAAGACCAATTGAGGTTCACCAACCTCAGTTTTGGCATACTGTGGTGTTTTCTTGTTGTTGTTACCATTTCCCTCTAACCAGAGCACAGACACGAATTCCAGTCTGACAGAAATATACATCTTGCATTGAAGCCACGGGGCCCAAAATAAATGCAATATTGGAGGGTGGATAAGGTTTTAATGTGCAAGCTGTTAAACATAGTAGACCAACTACTTTACTTCAGAATGACCACAACATCTGTGCGAGATGACAGTTCCAACAGTAACACAGAAGAAAATTACAAGAGTGGTCGCTCAATGACGAACCGCAGTTGCTGAGATAAATTACAGAGGCTTGGGGCTGTTTTCTTTGCAGGAGACTAAGGGAAATTTGATTGAAGACCATTTATGTTTCATTTATGTATAGGTTATGTTTTTGTGCAATGGGCCTGTGATGCTGCTGCAAGCAAGATTTTCATTGACCCCGTATATCACCATACTTGTGCACATGGCAATAAACTCAACTCTACTTGTCTTGACTTGAAGTCTTTAACTCTGGTCAGGAGAGTGATGTGGCAAGATCTGGAAGTTGCAGATATAAAACACAGGGAAATAAAATTAACAGTGACATCAGGACATACCTTTTCACGCAGCGTGTGGTTAAAATTTCGAACACACTGCCTACAGCTGGGGTGGACTCGGTTTCATTGTGGGCATCAGGATGGAACTGGATAAATGTATGGTGGAGAAAAATCTGGGTGGGACTGGAGACTGGGTGGAACTGGAGACTAGTTCTAGCAATGTTACAACATTTTGAGATTTAAAAAATCAAGTCTGCAATTTATCCCATCATATAAAGAAGTTTAATTTAATAGTAAGATTAAACGAGAACTTACCAGTTTGAAGTTTGATCTTTATTTTATGAGGAGTCGAGTTGAGGGACTACGTGAATAGAAGTCCGTACAGCCGTTGGTGCGTCAATCCTCAAAGCAGCGGAATGAATTCACAGCGAGCAATGACTGAAGTATAATGGTAAGTTGATAAAACTAGAACTACCAGATGAGATCTATGAGGGTGGGAGCGGAGGGCACGTAGTCCCTCATCTCGACTCCTCATAAAATAAAGATCAAACTTCAAACTGGTAAGTTCTCGTTTAATCTTACTATTTTACTTCAGAGTCACGTGAGTGACTACGTGAAGACTTCAAAGCACTGTGAATTCACGCCGCAGACCCAAATCCGACGTTCACACTGCCTGGATTGACTCAAAAGTCGTTAACAATCAATCATGCATCAGTAACAATATTTGTTAAATGAATAACAGTTTATTTACAAACAAATCATAACAAACCCCTCTAACTCAGGGGGAAAGTGTAACAGTACTCAAAACAGAATCAGCAAACACCCCGAGCCTTGAAATCGGCTTGTGATAAAACCTCTGAAAAGTTAGCTCACTGGACCATCCTGCGGCCGCGAGGATATGGTCTATTGGCACGTCCATCGCCCTTGCCGCGGAAGTTGATGCCGCCCTGGTGGAATGAGATTTGAATTTATCAGTATCAATTCCAGCACTTGCCAGGACCCACTTTAGCCACCTTGAAATTGTTTACACCGACACCTTACTGTGTGGTTTTTTGTGACTAATAAACAAAGCCGACTCTGTTCCTCTCAGAGGTTTAGTAATCTCAATGTAATGAGATAAATGTGAAACTACACACAAGCGATCATCTGCGGGGTATGCTGAAAACACAATCTTACATCCTGTCATGCCTCTTCTATTATGTTTAAGCAAATCATAGACATAAAATATAATGGCATCTGCCGACACATGCATTCTATCTAGCCGTAGCTTTTGCAACGTTTGTACACGTTGAGCTGAAACCAACGCCATAAGCATGACCACCTTAATAGTTAATTTGGCTATAGATAGGCTTGTAACCGGAGCCCACTGGCGAAGAACCATAAGAACCTCACTCACATCCAAATACCGGCATACCTGGGTTTTAGGAGGATTAGAATTGAAAATCCCTTCATGAATCGTGAAACTAACGGATGTGTCCCTACTGTATGTACTTCTGCATTCATAGGTAAATAAGAAGACAGAGCACTTCTGGCTGAATTGATCGCACTGTAACTTAATTTTTGGTTGAAATAAAGAGTTGACAAAAACTCCAATACGTCCGTGATCCTGCAGTGTGATATACAATATTCTGCTGTAGGCAGAATTGCTCCCACTTCCTTATAGGTGATATATTGCTGCTGTGTACTATCCCTGCAGGCCGACGTGAGAACATCCACAGTCCGATGAGACAGTCCTCTTCCCAGGTATGGCCTCCTTAAAATCTGCAAATTAACAGATTCAATACGATCATGTAAAGGATGTTGATCCCCAGTGACTGGATTTAACCAGTAGATTTTTATTCTTGGGAATAATCATGTAAGGCTCCCTAGCCATTTGTAATACAACGGGAAACCATGCTTGTGTAGGCCAATCTGGCACTACCAATATCCCTGAAGCGGAGTCCTCCTTGATCTTTTGCAAACATCTGCTGATGAAACAGAATGGAGGAAATACATACACAAACATTCCTCCCCAATGCAGCGAAAATGCATCCACTGCTACTGCCCCAGTATCTGGTTCCCATGAAACATATCTAGGTAACTGATGATTTAATCGAGATGCAAACAAGTCAATATCTGCCAATCCATACTGAACAATCATTTGGTTAAATACATCCTGATTGAACATCCATTCAATGTTGTCATTAAACTGACGTGACCTAGTGTCAGCTACGGTGTTGAATCTTCCTGGCAAATAAAGTGCTGAAAGCCAGATATTTTGGTCAATACACCAGCTCCAAATCTGGTTAGCCAGTCTATTACAAGACTGTGACTTAACTCCACCCATGTGGTTTACATATGCCATTGCTGTGGTGTTGTCAATCTGAACCTGCACATGCAAGTCCCTCCTTGTAGAACAATAAGCTTTGAGCCCATACCAGGTGCCCAACAACTCTAAATAATTAATCCCTCTTAATTGAAGAAGCGATGTCTCATCCACATTCCATCTGCCTCCACAACTAGAAGACATATCTGTTGCATCCCAACCCAGTGCACTTACATCAGTCTGTAAATATCAGTGATGGTGGTTCCACCAAAACCTTCCTAAAACTTTTTGAAACATGTACTATCCACCATTGTATGTCAGCAATCGCCCCCAGCTGACAACTGCATAGGCCTATCAAAATGGCCCCTTTGTATTCTCAGTGCCTGTTCCTTTGATCGTTGTAATTGTTGATAATGCAGAGGACCATACTGCACAGCTGGAAATGCTGCAACAAACTTCCCAATTAACCTGGCTACTTGTCTAATCGAAGGCCGTTGTTCTCCAACGAGATTAACACAGTCCTCAATTAACTGATTCAATTTATCCCTGGGCAAAGTTACCAACATGTGATTGGAATTATGGTAAATCCCAGATAATCAATAATTTGGTGATAATTTTAGATTTATCCGGGTGAATTACAAATCCCATTTGTTTCAAAAGTGATTTTAACAACTGAAACTGATGATTGAGTTTCAGCATGAGTCTTTCCAACAATCAGAATATCATCTAAGTAGGCCATTACCACATGCCCCTGAGCTCTAAGTAATGCTAACACAGGTTTTACCAATTTAGTAATAATCTAGGAGCTGAAGTTAATCCATTCGGCAATGCCCTGAATTGCCACAGCTGAGTCATCCAAATAAATTTCAAATATCTTCTATCATCATCATGAATAGACACTGAGTAATATGCATCCTTTAAATCAATAGTTGCCATATAACACCCTTTGGACACTAGATGTTTGGCCGTGGTAATGGTTTCCATTTGAAATGCCTATAACAAACAAACTTGTTCAAACTCGATAAATCCAGAATAATTCTACACCCCCCAGTCTTTTTAGATCTGGGAAATATATTTGACACAAATTGTCGACTTTGATAGACAGAAGGCTCAATTACCCCTTTCTTATGTAACGACTGAATCTCTGCTTGAATAAGCACATTTTCCTCATCTGAAAAAATAAGTTTACGACTAGGAAAATGTTGATTAGGTAGACTGCCCTTAGAGTAAAATTCAATTTTCACCCCTTCAATACTACTAAGTATGAACAAATCTGATGTCAACTGCTGCCATTGTTTGAGAAACAATTTTAACCTTCCCCCAATTTGAACAGGAACATCAGTTAATTCATCGTCTGTCGATGTTTTCCTTACCTGCATCTTCCTTGCGGACCTTGTTATCCTCGACCTCTTGTAGAGAAAGGCACCTTCCCCTTCATGCTGGCAGCCTGCCATTTCCGAAATTGAAAACCTGAACGGCTCGTTCCTTCTCCTGCATCCACATTAGTTCCTTTCCAATACGGATAAAACCTTTTGCCTTGCTTACCAGCCGGCTTAATGAGGGCCATAGTTTTAAACATCGTCATGACATTCTTTGACCCTTTTTGCAAGGTTACCTCCAAACAACAGATTTTGTGGTGGTACACTGATCGGTTTGCACAAACTTGCCAAATTCGGATTAAGCACTGGCCTAATAGCGGCCCTCCTGATATTATTGATTTCAAAAAATGCATTACAAAGGAATCCCAGTCCGTCCTGGTGTGCTTCAACCATATTGCTTGGATCAATAACTTTCACCACAGCTGTAATACCTGCTGACAACAGTTTAAGCACTTTTTGAAACTTCATCTCCTGGGCCCTAGCAGGCATACCCATCTGTGACCAAATTTGGTGATTAACCACCGGTACCTTCAGGAGATCACAATTAACAGGAGCTTTATAGTTTTTTGCTGCTTCATCCATAGCTAGCTCCTGTAACTGGTGGGAGAGCATATACTGAATGGCTTCAGCCAGTTCTACATCAATCGCCTCTCCTGCCTCTCTAGGCTGAGCAAACTTCCCAGCAATGTTCGGAATTACCTCCAACCGAACCTCTTTACTGCTCTCCCCCAGCATAGAATCAGTGTCAGCAAACTGCACTGATGGAACATCCTCCTCACAGGCAGGATAGTTCTGCAGCCCTGGAACAGGTGCTGCTAGCACAAGCTCTCCATCAGCCTGGCTTGGGCAACCACTCTCCTCACGGAGCTGGTCCCTGTCGAGCATTCTTTGTAATAACATCTCGACCTGGGAGAGCCGTGAGCAAACGGACTCTCCTATGGAGGGTATAACCTCCATGCCCGACTCATCTACGGGCCTGACAGACTTGCCAGTGGCCTTCCGCCCTACTGGCAAGCCTTCACTGCCCCCAGGCAGTGGGTCCGCAACCACTGGCTGTGTAGCCAGCACTGGACCAGGTGCACCAGATGGGCCTCCATCCACAACACTCTCCTGGTCACTTTCCTTTCTACCTGCGGAGCGCCTCGCCGACACCTTCTTCACTTTCTGCAACATATCTCCAAGAACTCCAAACCGTCGCAGAAAATGACCTGTGGTAAAAAATTTCTAAAACCTTACCTCCGTTTTTAAACTTACCGCTTGGAGGAGCGCTGCTGCTCCAACCGGCCGACTGCACCAACGTCTGACGTCATGACGCACCAACGGCTGTACGGGCTTCTATTCACGTAGTCACTCACGTGACTCCGAAGTAAAACACCTAATTCACTTTCATATCTTCTGTAATAAAAAAGTTATGGCCATTTTCATACTCAGAAGTTTAATTTAAACACCTAATTCACTTTCATATCTGTATTAAAAAAGTTATGGCCATTTTCATACTCAGAAATTAGCACCTTGTTCCCTATTGCTTTTCCGTTGACAACACAAAAGCTGTGATCAAGGACAGTCAAAAGCCCATAACTTTCTTAAACATTTAAGAGAACTGAATGACATTTTCAGTTATTATAGATTGAAGCAATCTGAAACAAATATGAAACAATCTTACTTGGATGACCTGAAATTAAAGCATATAATTAGTTAGTTACCTAATTGTAGCTAATTACAAAATTCAATTACTAGATCTAAACATCTATCCATTTGTTAAAAAAAGGTTAACATTTTTAAAAAGCCTAATTGTCCAAATAACATTCACACAAGAATTCACAATATAACATGATTTTTAAATCTCATTGTCATGAATTTATAGGCCAAAAGGAAGGAAGTTAGTGTTTAATTCCCGTAAATTAATGGCCATTTTAATCATCTTGCGAGTGGGTTTTTGTGGAACGCGATCGAATGGAACATTGCAGTTGCAGTGAATTTAAACCCCATATCGGCAGGAAAAATACTGCCGGTTCGTATGGGTCCGATGTCACCTTTTCGCAACGTGAAATTTTGATCAAAGGCATCCTAAGAAGCAAGTTTAAATGAAAAAAGAAACGGTGTACCTTGCCTTGTCCTCTACGTGAGATCCATCCGGTTGTCGGCATGGACGGCATTAGAAGATGATTTTTAATTTACTCCTGCTATTAACTTATCCAGCGCTAATTTTAATAAACTTAATAAAACGGCAGTCGAAGCGATTTTCCTTGAGCAACTAAACAGTCTGTTCAAATTCGATTTGAATAGGCTGGAGAAAAATCGCATTTTAAACCCGCCCCCCTCTCAAACGCGCCAAAGTCGCGCACATGGCCAGTACAGAACTGCAGCGCCGCTGAAGGTAAGTTTTGTAACATACCTACTAGTTCTAGTAGAGAGCTGGTTCACATACAATACCTCCTTCTGTGATTACTATTCTAAGATTCTATGTTCTAATTTATAATACTTTTAAATTGATTAATATTCCTGAGAAAAAAAAAGGCTAGTCAAGATGTGACACCTTTCTTGGGCGCAGAAGACAAGCTAGACCACAAAGAGAGTTTGAGATTGAGCAATGTACAATGGTTTTCCTCTTGTTGGAAGATTATAGAACAGCAGATGTGACCGGGGCAGACAGCAGCAATACAAATGTTCATATATTGTCTTTCATGTAGCAAAATGGCTATTGGCTGCTTCAAGATTATCACAAGAAACATACAAGGTACTAACAGGAGGAATGAGTGAAAGTGGAAAGTTAAAGGGAGTGACTTGAGGGAGGAAGGATAGTGAGGTTGAATGAGGAAGGAAACTGCAGAGAGGGCTAAATTATAGAGAGTGCTGTAGACAGCTAAAGGAAAGGTTGCAAATAGCAAAGTCTTTACATTCAGGAATGAATTGCAGGATTGCAAATACTTTAAAAGGTGGAAAGGTAAAGTAAAGGAGCAGTGAAGCCAGGATGAATTTAAAAAACAATATTAAAATGTTTTAATGGAGTGGGTTTTTAAACCAGAAGCTAATATAATTCAGCAAGCACAGGGATGGGGCATGAGCAGAACTTGCTGCGTCCTGGAACACAGGCAACAGAGTTTGCGGTCCCGGAGTCCTGTTGATGGGATGTGGCAGGCCAGGAGTACACTGGAACATCCAAGTGTGAAGGTGATGAGGACAATGGAGAAGATCTGAGCAACAGAAGACCTGATGGAGGAGCAAAGTTATAATAAAACTTACAGTCCAGCAGCTCGTTCATGGGTTTCTATATGTGAATCCATGTTTATTGTCATGTCATCACAAAACAATAAAATGGGGTTGATAATGAAACGTCAACATTTCTTGAAGGGCAGAAAATGTCGGGGACACTTCACAGGTCAAGCAATATCGTGAGGTGAGACACAGAGTGGACACCTGAAGGCTTTGTGTCTCAATGCCAGGAGCATTCATAATAAGGTGGATGAGTTGAATGTGCAGATAGCCATTAATGATTATGATATGGTTGGGATCACGGTGACATGGCTCCAAGGTGACCAAGGCTGGGAGCTGAACATCCAGGGATATTCAATATTCAGGAGGGATAGACAGAAAGGAAAAGGAAGTGGGGTAGCGTTGCTGGTTAGAGAGGAGATTAACGCAATAGAAAGGAAGGACATTAGCTTGGAGGATGTGGAATCCATATGGGTAAAGCTGCGAAACACTAAGGGGCAGAAAACGCTAGTGGGTGTTGTGTACAGGCCACCTAACAGTAGTAGTGGAGTTGGGGTTGGCATCAAACAGGAAATTAAAAATGCGTGCAACAAGGTAAAACAGTTATAATGGGTGACTTAAATCTACATATAGATTGGGTGAATCAAATTGGCAGGGGTGCCGAGGAAGAGGATTTCTTGGAATGTATGCGGGATGGTTTTCTAAACCAACATGTAGAGGAACCAATGAGAGAGCAGACTATTCTAGACTGGGTATTGAGCAATGAGGAAGGGTTAGTTAGTAGCCTTGTTGTGCGTGGCCCCTTGGGCAAGAGTGACCATAATATGGTTGAGTTCTTCATTATCATAGAGAGTGACATTGTTAATTCAGAAACACGGGTCCTGAACTTAAAGAAAGGTAACTTTGAGGGTATGAGACGTGAATTGGCCAGGATAGACTGGCAATTGATTCTTAAAGGGTTGACGGTGGATATGCGATGGAAGGCATTTAAAGACTGCATGGATGAACTACAACAATTGTTCATCCCAGTTTGGCAAAAGAATAAATCATGGAAGGTATTGCATCCGTGGATAACAAGGGAAATCAGGGTAGTATCAAAACAAAAGATGAAGCGTAGAAATTAGCCAGAGAAAGCAGCCTACCAGAGGACTGGGAGAAATTTAGAGTCCAGCAGAGGAGGACAAAGGGCTTAATTAGGAAAGGGAAAATAGATTATGAAAGAAAACTGGCAGGGAACATAAAAACTGACTGCAAAAGTTTTTATAGATATGTGAAAGAGAAAAAGATTAATTAAAACAAATGTAGGCCCCTTGCAGTCAGAAACAGGTGAGTTGATCATGGGGAACAAGGACATGGCAGACCAATTGAATAACTACTTTGGTTCAGTCTTCACTAAGGAAGACATAAATAATCTGCCGGAAATAGCAGGGGATCGCGGGTCAAATGAGACGGAGGAACTGAGTGAAATCCAGGTTAGCCGGGAAGTGGTGTTGGGTAAATTGAATGAATTAAAGGCCGATAAATCCCCAGGGTCAGATAGGCTGCATCCCAGTATACTTAAGGAAGTAGCCCCAGAAATAGTGGATGCCTTAGTGATAATTTTTCAAAACTCTTTAGATTCTGGAGTAGTTCCTGAGGATTGGAGGGTAGCTAATGTAACCCCTTTTTGAAAAGGGAGGGAGAGAGAAAATGGGGAATTACACTCCAGTTAGTCTAACATCGGTAGTGGGGAAACTGCTAGAGTCAGTTATTAAAGATGGGATAGCAGCACATTTGGAAAGTGGTGAAATCATTGGACAAAGTCAGCATGGATTTATGAAAGGTAAATCTTGTCTGACGTATCTTCTAGAAATTTTCCAGGATGTAGCTAGTAGAGTGGATAAGGGAGAACCAGTGGATGTGTTATATCTGGACTTTCAGAAGGAATTTGACAAGGTCCCACATAGGAGATTAGTATACAAACTTAAAGCACACGGTATTGGGGGTTCTGTATTGATGTGGATAAAGAACTGGCTGGCAAATAGAAGCGAAGAGTAGGAGTAAACGGGTCCTTTTCAAAATGGCAGGCAGTGACTCGTGGGGTACCGCAAGGCTCAGTGCTGGACCCCAGCAATGAACAATATATAGTAATGATTTGGACGAGGGAATTAAATGCAACATCTCCAAGTTTGCGGATGACACGAAGCTGGGGGCAGTGTTAGCTGTGAGGAGGATGCTAGGAGGCTGCAAGGTGATTTGGCTAGGCTGGGAGAGTGGGCAAATGCATGGCAGATGCAGTATAATGTGGATAAATGTGAGGTTATCCATCTTGGTGGCAAAAACAGGAAGGTAGACTATTATCTGAATGGTGGTAGATTAGGAAAAGGGTAGATGCTAGGAGACCTGGGGTGTCATGGTATATCAGTCATTGAAAGTAGGCATGCAGGCGCAGCAGGCAGTGAAGAAAGCAAATGGTATGTTAGCATTCATAGCAAAAAGAATTGAGTATAGGAGCAGGGAGGTTCTACTGCAGTTGTACATGGTTATGGTGAGACCACATCTGGAGTATTGCATACAGTTTTGGTCTCCAAATCTGAGAAAAGACATTCTTGCCATAGAGGGAGTGTAGAGAAGGTTCACCAGACTGATTCCTGGGATGTCAGGACTTTCATATGAAGAAAGACTGGATAGACTCGGCTTGTACTCGCTGGAATTTAGAAGATTGAGGGGGGATCTTATAGAAACTTACAAAATTCTTAAGGGGTTGGACAGGCTAGATGCAGGAAGATTGTTCCCAATGTTTGCGACGTCCAGGACAAGTGGTCACAATTTAAGGATCAGGAAATCTTTTAGGACCGAGATGAGAAAAACATTTTTCACACAGAAAGTGGTGGTGAATCTCTGGAATTCGCTGCCACAGGTCTTTGAGGGCAGTTTATTGGCTATATTTAAGAGGGATTAGATGTGGCTGTTGTGGCTAGAGGGATCAGGAGGTATGGGGAGAAGTCAGGAACGGGATACTGAGTTGGATGATCAGCCATGATTCAATTTGAATGGCGGTGCAGGCTCGAAGGGCCAAATGGCCTACTCCTGCACCTATTTTTTATGTTTCTATGTTTCTATTTCTGGACTTTTTTTGCAGAACTGGCAAAATCAGAAAGCCAAGCACGTTATAAGTTGCAGAGAGAGGGAGGAGTGATGACAGCTGAGGGAATGTCAAGTTAGCAATTATTTTCTAAGCCATTGGTTGGAGATTGTCCACTTCAGAATAAGTCCCAAAGGGTGCAATATGCCCAGATGGAAGACGTAGCGCTGTTCCTCGAGCTTTCATTGAGCTTCACTGGTGCAATTTCAGAGGTCAAAGCTGGAGAGGTCAAAGTGGAATCAAAAGTGAGAGTGAAGAATCAAAAGTGACAGGCAACTGGAAGCTTGGGATCATCTCAGTGGACTATACAGAGGCACTTTATAAAGCTGTCACCCAATCTGCATCTAGTTTCTCCAATGTAGAGGACACCATTTTATATGCTCTGAATGCAGTACACTGGATGAGATAAATTGCAAGTGAATTACTGGTTCATCTAGAAGGACGGTTTGATATTGTCAAGATGCAAAAGAAATATGTAAATGGGAAGGTATTACATCCATGAAGGTCACAGAGCAACAGATGTAATAATCCACTTAAATGCAGGCAGAGGAGGGAGGGGGAGATGCTGTTGTGTTTATTTTCCAGGATCTCCAGGGATTCCATTGGTTTGAGACCTGAAAAGCGAATTCATTATCACAGTGTGGGAAGAAAGGCCATTGTTGGCGATCCTGGTAAGGGGGTATGTTAATTGTTCTGAAACTAGGGATCTAATTTCATCCACTCCAATCTCAGATTAAACAGATATCAACATTGCGTACCCTGGTACCCATGTTTAGTATTTTAAGCCTGAATTCCACCCCATAAAAGGACAAAATTAAAAGCCCACGTGGTCCTCCTGCTTGAGCTAAAAACAAACGGCTGGAAGAACTCAATGGTTCAGGCAGCATTTGTGGAGGGAAATGGGTGACAGTGTTTCAGTTAACTGCTTGTTTTTCTAATGTGGGCTTTCTCCAGCAAATAAAGTGAAATGACGGGCTACATGTATGGATTAATCATTCAACAACTCACTTGAGAAACACTGGCTGTAAGGAGACCAAATTTAAGCATTTTGCCCATAATTATGTTTGCTTTGTATTTACACAAAACATATAATTCAGATATAATTTATAAAACGGATGTAATTCATGCATCTCCATGCAATTAGCATTCAATCTCCCAGCTAATTGCAGTCCAACCAGCATGAGCAGTAAATAAGACCCTATTATAAAATGTTAAAGTAATTCAAGGTGGTTCTATGTTTCACCTTACGTGGATAATTTACAATGTGTAGGTGTATGGATGTGTATATTGTATTAATATGTATATTGCTTGATATATTTCATGAAGAGTTTTGCAAATGCAAATAAGGGTGCATGCAGGTTAGTGAACAAGGGATAGGTTTCCTCTGGGAAAAATAAATATAAAATGGAAGTAAACGTAAAAGTTTGTTTGTTGCAAATTGGTATAATCACATGCATTAGAGTAAGGTGGCAGATACAACAGCAACATTCAAAAGAGAGTGGGATAAATATTAAAAGATGAGATAATTGCAGACCCATGAGAAAAAAGCATGGAGAGTGAAAATTATTGGGTGACTCCAACAAAGTCACACTTGGGATGGATGGCCTTCTATACATTACAGCATTTACCTCCATTTAGTTCAAATCTATAGGGTGCAAATTTGGTCTGGGTCACTTGAACTAAGTGGAAGTAAATAGTGTCTGTATGTGGTACCCTGTTGCTGACATGGGACCCACATTTTGGGCGTGGAGGGCAGCACGGTGCGCAGCGGGGTTGCTGCCTTACAGTGCCAGAGACCCGAGTTCAATCCTATCTACGGGTAATGTGTGTATGAAGTTGTACGCTCTGCCCATGACCTTTTTTTTCCCCAGGTGTTCCAGTTTCCTCCATACAACATACAGGTTTGTTGGTTAATTGGCTTCTGTAAATTGTAAATTGACCCAAGTGGTCGGATAGCGTTAGTGTACGGAGTGATCGTTGGTCGGCGCAGACTCGGTGGGATGGAATGATCTGTATCCATGTTTCTCTAAAGTTAAACTAAACTGAAGTAAAGAGTATAAAGCACAGCTGCAAATGTCAGTAGAATAATTTCTATTTATATATTTCTACGTGGGAATCAAACCGCTTGGTCGGTCTGAATCCCGGCATGGTAGTGAAGCTGTCAAAAGATAGCCATTCCGCTTCAGATTTGATAATTTTGCAATCTACCTTAGCTGCGGCCTCATAATTCTGTTTCTCTGTGATGTTAGGAGATCCTAAATGGATGACATATGCAACATGGTGCTGTGCCCTCATGCAGAATAACTGTATAGGTGAATGCTGCAGGGTAGGATTTATGGTACACATGTATTACAGACTTTCTGTGCCTCTGTAATATAGTGTGAGCCCTTGGGACTGTATCATATGGCTCTGACACTGTGCAAAAACACTATCATATGCCATTGCAATAACTTGCAACAGTTGTCCAATGTATCTTGAAAAAGTGGCTGGGGAGCAACAAATGGTTATATAGTTCAAAGTCAGAAAGATTATTTGCTTTTATTGATAAGCATGCACACAAACACTGTTGCAACACATTGGGACTCAGGCAGATGAACAACATGCAGTATCTATTCTCTTCTCTCTTAGTTTCTGTGAGGGCATGAACAGACAACTATTATCAAATGGGCCAGGCAATGTACATGTGCCCCTTAGTATTGTGCTCATTATTACCAAGTGCACAAGTACTAAACAGCATTGTTCACTTATGCTGGTGTGGTTTAATCGGGGTGGGTGGAAGGGAGGCATGGTGGAATGGTTATGGGAGGTGGCAGATCCCTTCCTTAAGAGACACCAATCAACCACTTAAAAACAAAACTTGATAAAATTACAAATTAAAGCTGAAACAAACCAAAAGACAAATGGTATGAAATATGTGAGGAAACATGTTTTAATATGATAGCTCTCCATGCGTGAGAACCATTTGAGGAATTTGGTATATTTGGCAATTGCTCTTGTGTGGGACCATGGCACAATGTCTCTTTCAGAAAACTGTCCAGCAAACATCCTTTCCACTAAGTTCTTATTTGCATATTTTGATGCAGATGTATCACGCCAGGGACTTGTTAAATTAGATTACATTTAGATGACAGTAAAGCTGTCAGTGTAAATGAGATTTGTGCCTTGGAAATTTAGTGACGTGACCTTTTTTTAAATGTCACTTGGTAGAGAATTTATCTCATAATCTAAATTGCAGCTGATATTTAAATGCAGATAGACGTCACAATTAAGAGTCAGAACGAAAAAAAAGCAGATGAGTGAAGGATTCAAAACACTTGGAGCTGGATTACTAAAGCAGCAAGGAGTTTAACATTTCAGGGAAAAGCATGAGAGTTAATCAACCTGCATTTGGGACATTAAAGTATGTCTGTGCGCAGAGCGGTGTAGCGGTAGAGCTGCTGCCTTATAGCACCAGATACCCAGGTTCAATCTTAACTACAGATGCTGTCTGTACGAAGTTGGTACATTCTCCCTGTGACTGTGTAGGTTTTCTCCGGGAGCTCCGATTTCCTCCCACATGCCTAAGACATACAGTTTGTCTTTGGTAACATTGTAAATTGACCCTGGTGTGTAGGATAGTGCTGGTGTAAAGGGGGATCTTTAGTTGGTACAGACTCAATGGTTATGGGAGGTGGCAGATGGGCCTGTTTCCTCTTAATATCTCCAAAGTCTAATGTTGAAAATCGAAAGTAATGTATGTGATCTTGGAACTCTGGGTATGCAATTATAGGAGGATCAATCAGGACTTTTTTATCTGAGATTGGTAGATTTTGGAAAACCAAGATAAATGCAGCAAAGGTGAATACGTGGAAATGGATCACCGATCATCAATGATTTCTCAGAATGGCAGGACAGGATCAAGGGCTACATAGTCTACCCCTGTTATGTTATACTATAATGTTCCCATTGCAGAGGTTGAGAGACTAATAATGTGTGTGTATAGTGAGGTTTGTGGGTAAGGTAGTGTGTAGAACAGGAGCATGGACAAGCTCTCCTGTTCTACCTTGTCCTGATCACCCTACAAACCTTTGGTTTCCAGAGGCCCTATTTTCCACAAACTCACCTGCCAGCCATTTTGTAGTGTCTTGGAACCTGACACTCTTGTACCTCTGAGACAATTTTTGAACTAATGACCTTCTCCAAACTCTTGAATGCAGAAATATAACACTGGTATGACTAAAGGTTGTCTTTCAATGTTTTTGCCTGAACTAGATGATTTACTGCAATAAAGGGCTTCACAATTTATCTCAGTGTCCTTGGATAGAAACAGAAATTCATATCTTGGTGGCTGACTGCATTAGCCCCAGGGATTCGAAGTCCCCAGTGAAATAACATGCAGAGCATGCACAATAACATGCAGAAACAAAGAGAAATTTTCCAAGTTCTTCCCAGACAGAGCAAGAGCACAAAGCAAACATGTATGATCCAATGCACAATACAGTGTAGTCAGTTATCTGCATTTACTGTGACCATGATCTACTTGCTCAAGCAGAGCAAAAGCCTCACCCAAAATGCACTTGCTGGTTAATTGGTGCCACCCTGATGTGAGAATTTAACAGTTAACCCTCCAGGATATAAGCCTCGCCTGCATAAAAAATATCCTCTAACCTTTGAAGAAGAGATGGTGAATTATATCAGAATGTCACAAAAACAGTCTATTTGGTCAATAGCACATCACTGTTTGGAGATCCTGGATGCAAATTGGCTACTGCATGCCCTGTAAACAAAGGTGATCGCATTTCATTGGATGCAGATAATCTGTAAGGTTCTGCCTCTTCTTTGTGAACATATTTAAAAGTTGAACACTTCTCGTGAGTAAAAAAGGACACAAAGTACTGGAGTAACTCAACGGGTCAGGCAGCATCTCTGGAGAGCATGGATAGGTGATGTTTCAGTTCAGGATCCTTCTTCAGACTTCACCCCAAAAACATTACCTATTCATGTTCTCCAGGATGCTACCTGACCATTGAGTTACTCCAACACTGTGCCTTTTTCTTTGTAAAGCAGCATCTGCAGTTCCCTATTTCTACCTTAACAGATACAGCATACTGCGCCGACCAGTGATTCACCCCGTACACTAACACTATCTGACACACTTGGGACAAATTTTAATGAACAAAGCCAGTTAACCTACAAACCTGTACATCTGTGGAGTGTGGGAGGAAAACTGGAGCACCTGAAGAAAACCTTTTGTGGTCACAGGAAGAAACTCTGTGCAGACAGCACCCGCCAGTCAGGATCTTGTGGGTAGTTTGGCAGGACACCTGGATCTTAAATGTCTTTATATTCACTGCAGTTTAATCCAGAAGTCAGCAGATTCCCAAGCATTGCACATTTTCCCCCAATTTAACCAGACGGCCTTCCCAAGGCCATGTACTCTCCAATGTTAAATCTCTCTCCTGTGAGTTTGCTACTCAATTCCCAGTCATGATGCCACCACTTAAAGGCAAGTTGTTCATACATTCATACCATACTCAGTAGCATGCAGGGAAACACAGTTGAAATCGCAGAAAACACAAAGGCAGCAATGATCAAAGATTATTAAATGAAATGAAAAATGTTTAACAAGCAATCAAGATGACATAAATACAGAGTGGACCCATTAGATGTGGACTAACCAGAAACAATCAACACGGGTTTTGAAAAGGATGAGTCACATTTGATGAATTTAGTCAAGTCCTTTGATGAATTGTTAAGCTTCAATGCAGAGCAGGAGAATTAAATAAGCTTTAAAAAGACTGCAGGCCAAAAATGACACGGCATGTAATTTAAAAGCAAGTGCTTGTGTGGATGAAGGGATTATTGAAGTATAGAAGGTAAATGAGGGGTTAAATTAGCATTTGTTGGATTGATAAATGTACTCCAGTTGATATTTGTTGATACTCTTGTTCTGTTCTTCTCCGCAGAAATTTAAAAGTAGATTTCAAAGAAAAGTGTTTTATCCTTACCTCTGTGTTTTCTACATATTAATCTGAACACTCTGCATGTGATAACACTAAGGACTGGGAACCACCTGGGCTGAGAAATTGCAACAGTGAAGGAACATTGACATAGGACAATGTGGAGGATGGGACTTTGAAATAAAAATAGAAAATGCAGCTACCAGCACAAACTTGTGCCTGCTGAGAGGAAATAGTTTTTTTTAACTCGAGGACCTACATAATGAATTGATATTGAACTTGGTATTGGGTACTGGTTTATTAATTATCACATGTTACTGAGATGCAGTAAAAAACTCTGTTTGTGTACTATCTAGTGAGATCGTTCTATACGATTTCCAAGCCATACACATCCGATAGTTAGAAAAGAGAAAAGCACCAGAGTGCAGAATCTAATGTTACACTCACAACGTAAAAATAAGTGCAAGGTCCCATAATGAGGTGGGTTGGGGATCGGGACCAAACCTAGGTTATGGGAGTTCAGTTGTCTGATAACAGCACAGAAGATGCTGTTCCTGAATCTGCTGCTATCCACTTTCAAGCTTTTGTACCTTCTGCTCAATGAGATAAGAGGAAAATGAAATGTATCCTTGATTGTGTTGACTACTTCACAAGGCAGAATGAAGTGCAGATGGAATCGGTTGGGTGGGGGGGGGGGGGGGGGGGAGACTGCCTTGTATGATGGGACTAGGCTGTATCCACAACCCTTTGCAATTTCTTGAAATCTTGGGCAGAACTATAGACAAATATAGACATATTTGAATTTGAGAAGATAAAAGTGAAAGTTTACTACTGGAGATTAGCAAACCTATGTTAAGGCGTGTTAAAGGCAGAGTGGTAATTATTTTTATCAGAGCAGGTAAATTTGTTGTAATAAAATAAACAAGGGTGTCATTACATTGAAGAAGGAATGTACATGTGAAGACAAATATTTGAAGATCGATATGAAGTAGAAGGAAAAGTATTAAGTAATGCATTTGTATACTGCCTATACATCCTATAGATACACATCCTATTGAAAAAGACAGCAGGTGGGCAGAGGAGGTGCATAGGTCATTTGGTAAGGAATGAGATCCAATACTTAGCAAGAAACGTGGCATCAGAAGATGTGCAATCCTTGTGGAATGAGTCAAGAAACTGCAAGGGTTAAAAGACCCTGATGGGAAATTAATTTGGCAAAAGTCATAAAAAAACACAAAATACATGAAACATGAAAAGAAAGTGACGAGTGGTAAGGCTTTGAGAATGTGCAAAGATTGAGGAGGTTGAGTGGGGGGGGGTAAGTCTCTCAGTCTCAGTCTATCCCATGACAGTAGGGAGAGGAGTTGTAAAGTTTGATAGCCACAGGGAAGAAGGATCTCCTGTGGCGTTCTGTCCTGCATCTTGGTGGAACCAGTCTGTTGCTGAAGGTTGACCAGTGTGTCATGGAGGGGATGAGCTGTATTGTCCAGGATGCTCTGCTGTTTGAGGAGCATCCTCCCCTCCAAGACCGCCTCCCATGAATCCAACACCACCCCACCAGGACGGAGCCAGCTTTCCTGATGAGGTTTGTTCAGCATATTAGCGTCCTTGTGGCGTTTGCCCTGCTGCCCAGCACAAGGGAGCGAAGAAGTTGGCACTTGGCTACCACCGATTGGTAGAACATCTGTAGCATCTTACTGCAGACGTTGAAGGAGTGGTAGCCTTCTCAAAAAGTACAGGCGGGGCTTTGTCCATTCTTGTACTGGGGCCGCTCAGCATTCCTGGACCAGGTCCAGTTTACTGTCCAGTACACACTCCCAGGTACTTGTACTCCTCGGTAAACTGCACATCCACACCATTGATGGAGACAGGGGTCTTCCTCTTCTCCTAAAGAAAGGACTCCGCCATTAACTCCTTAGTCTTGTCATGTTGAGCTGCAGGTGATTCAGCCCACACCACTCAACAAAGAGTCGTGACCACACCTCTGTATTCAGCTTCCCTCCCCTCACTGATGCAGCCCACAATTGCAGAGTCATCTGAAGACTTCTGCAGGGGGCAGAGGAGGCGAGGAGTTATATCTGAATTCCAAGGTGTAGATATAAAACAGGAAGGGAGAGAGGCAGGAGGACAGGTAGTTGGTGATCCAGGACATCAATGGAGCATCCACCTGCATCTTTGTCAGTTTGCTCCCTATCAGTGCAGGCCGGATCATGTTAAAAGCACTGGAGAAAGTATAAAAAACATGACTCTCATAATGCCTTTGAGACTTATCCAGGTGAGCATAGGAATGATGGAACAGGTGGATAATGGCGTCCTTAACCCTCATCTTTGCTTGGTATGCGAACTGCAGGGGGACTAGGTATGGTTTAACCAGGGGTCGCAGGTGAGTGAGCACCAGCCTCTCCAGGGACTTCATTGGAGGAGCTGGGGCGCTTGCTCTTTGGTACAGGAACCAGGCAGGATGTCTTCCACATCGGAAAAACCCTCTCCAGACTCAGGCTCAGGTTGAAGATATGCTGTAGCACTCCGCACAACTGGCTGGCACATGCCTCGAGTACGTTAGGGCTGACAGCATCGGGACCCGTGACTTTGCCTGGGAGGATTCTGCTCAGCTCCTTCCTCACCTGCTTAGCCTTGATGGTCAGGCTCAGTAAAGAAAGGGCAAAGGGAGTGGACCGGGGGATTGTGGGGCAGAGTCTGTTGGGGAGCAGGGGGGAGGGTAGACAGCGGCCCCACCATCAAATCTATTAAAAAACAGGTTCATTGACCCAGTCCTGATTGTTTTCACTCCCCAGGCCACTGGTCGTCTTGTAGCCTGTAATGCTCTTCATCCCACTCTACACACACCCCTCATGTTGTTCTGCTGAAGGTTCCACTCCAGCTTCGTCCTGTGTTTGTCCCTGCCCTGTCTCAGTCTCGCCTTCAGGCCTTTCTGCACCCGTTTCACCTCTCCATGTCACATTCCTGAAGACCCTCTTCTTCTGGACGAGAAGCCCTTTATGTCACTGGTGGCCCAGGGCCTGTTGGTTGGGGAAACAGTGTACTGTCCCCTCAGGAAATTGTTATTCACACTGTTATGTAGCTGGTAACACAGTTCGTGAGTCCATCAATGTCCTCTCCATGGGAACTACCGAGGTGTCCCAGTCTCTGTCGTCAAAACAAAGCCTGTAGTAGCGTCATTAGTCCTCCTGTGACCACCTCCTCACTGACCTTGTAGTCTCAAGCAGCCTCAGGACCATTGGCTTATACCTGCTTTAGGTAGGAGGTGAACCTTTTTAAAAAATATATATTTTTTAATTTTTTTAACTTCTGGATTCCTGATCAGCGCTGTGCACATGGCGGCCAGCCAACAGTTCTCGTCTTTTCCTTTATTTTTACTTATTTAATTCATATTCATTGTATATTTTTTTGGTTAGTTAGTTAGTTTATCCATCATGTTGTGGAGGGGGAAAACGTTTTTTATCTCTTTCCTCGTTGGGGGAGATACTTTTTCAGCGTGTTCTCTGTCTCAGCACTGCAACAGCCAGGAGCTGGTCTCTTTGTGACTACACCAGGATCAACTGCTGGAACTTCGGCCACCCTGACCGTTCTGGCTTCGCCAGGGTTACTCAGAAATTTCTTCTAAGGAACTGTGGAGAGAAATACAGGGGATGCCGGGTGGGAGTAAAACGTCGGTGCAGAGAAAGGAGGCACAAGCCATACTTGCCTGCCATCACAATGGGGAATGTGAGATCGCTGGCTGCACTAGTCAAGACCCAGAGGGAGTACATGAGAGCTGTGTGTGTGTTCTGTTTCATGGATACATGGCTCCACGAGGACAACCTGAGTTCAACACGAGTGTGGACGGCTTTCAGACTGTTCGGGCGGACAGGGACTGCAGTGAAAATGACAAGTGTAAAAGGTGCGGAACTTGCTATTCTCGTTAACACCAAAATGATGCAACCCTGGTCACATCATGGTTAAGGAGCGGTGTGTAGCCCAGACATTGAACTGATGGCTGTGAGTCTACGTCCATACTATATGCCCATTTCTCATTACGCCATTGTGATGGCTGTTTAAATTCCTCCGTCTGCCAACCCCTGCGCGCAGGAGACATCATCCACACAGTCACCGGCGGGACTACAGACACAACACACCAAGTGCTTTATCACTATCTCGGGGGATACCCACTTTCACTCAGTTTGTTGATTGTCCCACCAGGATATGAAAACATTGAGCCTGCTGTATGCCAATGTTAAAGAGGCGTACAGCTCCATAGCCCTTCCGCCACTGGCCACAGTGATCTGACCACAACAATATATATACAGGCCTCCCGTTTAGTATAGTAGCCCAGGAACTAGGGTTCAAATTTATATCAGGAGATAGAAAAGGCATGTAAAAAGGCTATGTTACAGTGGTCGAATTCAATATGAAGGTAGGACTGGGAAAAATCAGGTTGGTAGTGGATCCATGAGAAGGAATTGTAATGCTTACGTTGATGGTTTTTTTAGAGCAGCTTGTGGTTGAACCACCCAATACGGAAAAAGCAATTCTAGATTTGGTATTGTAGTAAGAACTAGATTTGATTAGAGAGCTTAGGGTGAGAAACCCTGGGAGGTAGTGTTCATCTTTATATAACTAAAAGCCTTTGACTTGTTTGGGCCCACGATGTGGCTCTGTGTCAATCTGGTTTAATTCTTATCTACTTCCAATATGCTGGGCCCACATCCTTCCCATTTTCACACATCCTAATTACATTTTTCCCATGGTGGCGAAAATATTTTCCGTCGCATTTCCACCTATATATCCGAAGTTATTAATCGTTGAAATTTAAAAAACAGCCCGTTTTCTTCAAAACTCACCCATTTCGGGAAAAACAAAAATGCGAGTGATGTCACAATGCACTCACAAGGCAGGATGGAGGGAGGGAGGGGGCACTCCAGCACTCCAACCCCCTCTCCCACCTCTCCCACTCTCCCCCTCTCCCCCCCTCTCCCCTCCTTCCTTCTTCCCCTCTTCCCCTCTCCCCACTCACCCTTCTACTCTCCCCTTTCCCCCTCATCCCACCCACCCGCTCCCCCCTTTTACACCCCCCCCCCCCAATGTCGGTTGTCTCTGACAGAGACCGCGGGCTCCATGATCATAGTACGCAATCACCATGGGGGAGCTCAGAGGTCGGATCCCTGGCAAAGGGATTCGGGCTCTCTGCGATGTTAAGTCCCAATAGGCTCCCGCAGTGGAGCTCTCAAACTGTCGGTCTCAGCAATGGCCGCAACTCTCGATGTTAAGCAACAGTGAGGACAGAGTTCGGTTACGGAAAAAAAATCACATCTCCGTCGAGGTAAGAGATTAGGAAAAAGTTGGCCCCCAAAAACGCCCCCCCCCCCACCCCCACATTAAAACAAGCTAAAGAACACTAAAAACATACATTTACACATACTTAATCAAACACAAAGAAGAAAAGACAGACAGACTGTTGGCGAGGCAGCCATTGCTGCAGCCACGGGTGGTTCTTTAAACCCCCGGCGTAGTGAGTGATCTTCAAGACTCACTAGTATCAGAATTATTCCAGACGCTGGGAAAATTACAAGTGGAACTCAGGGGTAAAGAAAGTAATTTATAAGCCTGTTACCAGATTCAGTCATTGGTAGATTCTTGCTTGACAAATCAGTCGGAATTCTCTTGAGGAAGTAACAAGAGGATAGATGAAGGAGAGTCATTGGATGTCGTTTACTGGATTTTCAGAAGGTATTTGATAAAGTGCCAAATATGATGTGTTAAATAAGATAGGAGTCATGGTATTGAGACAGGTACTAGTATGGACAGAAAGTTTGGCTACAACTGCAGAAGGCAAAGAGTGGGAATAAAGGGGGGCTTTTTCTGGTTGGCTGCCAGTGACTAGTGGTGTTCTGCAGCGACACTTTTTCATGTTATTTTGTTATGATCTGAATGAATGAATCATTACTTTTGTGGACCAAGTTTGCAGGGATACAAAGATAGGTGGAGGTGCAAGTAGCGTTCAGGAAGTAGCGTGTCTGCAGAAGGATTCAGACATTTTGGGAGAGAGGGCAAGGAAATGACTCTGGGAAAAAAACAGTTTCCCGCAGTGGGGTAGTCTAGGAGTGGAGAAGAGCACGGCCTCTGAATAAAAAGGATGTACATTTTGAATGGAGTGGAGGAGGATGTCTTTCACAGAGGGTGGTGAAGCGGTGGAATCCATTGCCACTGATGGCGGTGGAGGCAAAGTCTTTGGGAGTTTTTTAAGCGGAGATTGATGGGTTCTTGATTATAAAGGGTGTTAAGTTATGGGGGAAAGCAGGATAATGGGATGGAGAGGGATAAGCCACGTCGAATGGCAAAGGGCCAAATGGCCAACTCTGCTCTATGTCTTACATCGTATGACTTATGATGTTCTAGGTTCTATGATATTTTTAGGGCGGTAGGTGGCGTTGGTAAGAAGGTGAAGTGGTTAACGAGGGCCTGGGCAGAAATGCGAGCTGAAGTTTCAATCCGATCAGTTATAATCTTAATAAGTCGCCAAGACGCAGGACACCAGACCGCTCTCTAATATCATGGATAAATATTGGCTGGGGCACAGCACGAATCCCAGGTTCCCTTTGAAATAAACCCATTCAAAAATCTGATTAAAATTAAATGCCACGACAATAAAGTAATCAAAAACAAAAATAATTCTTCCAATACTGAAATTTTCATGAATTCCTTGCTCACAGTGACTATAGTGCAGAGAAAGTGTAGACGGCAGTTGCCTCCCTCCTGGCTGTTGTCCACGATTGAGGAGACGAAAAATCCATGAGTTGCATTTGCGTGGCTTAATGGACATACATTACCTTTGAGCTCAACCAATCACATAGTGGTGCATCCAAAAAGACGGAGGTAATTTTATTTTTCTTTGTGATCGTGTAGAGAGAGCAGCAGAGTGGGCCATTGGTCACTCTTCACGTTGTACAGAGATGATTTCCTTTCCCCAGCTTTGCCCCTCTCACTCTCAGACCAGCAAGTAGACCCAGCTTCTCTCAGTGCTCATTGGAGATGTGGGGGAGGGGTAGGGGTGAGTACAGTTAGACCACAGCCCCAAGCAAATCAGGCACAACTGAATTGAACAGGCATCTTTCTTCAGGTTAAGCGGTTTGCAGAGCTGCAGGTACCACAAACCACAACCAAGATTGCTCATTGGTCTGAACCTTTGCATTGAGAATAGGGGTGGGCAGGGCATGTTCATAAATGGCAAGGTATGAAGGAATATTGATGATGAATGAGGGAGTCCAAAGCCCATATTTCCTGAAAGTTGGCAAAAATCGCAGGTCGCTTGGGTTGGTGAAAGATTGGGAGTGGACATAAAAGTTGTAACATAATGCTTGTAACTTTTCAAAACACTGGTTATGCCTCCTTGGAGTGTTTATGTGCAAGTAGTACATGGTCACCACCCTGGAGGAAGGATTGCTTGTTGCTAGGAGAAGGCAGAGAGATTCACATGACAATAACTGAACCTGGAGACTTAGACTGGGGGTGAGGTGGTGGTAGGGCGTCCAAGAAAAGATTATGAGGAGGCACAGATATGATAGGCAGACAAAATCCTTTTTTTACCATGGACTAGGGCTATCAAAAACAACAGGACCATAGGTTTAAGGGAAAGGAAGGAGCTTGAGGCATTGTTATGCTCATTTTTTATAGTCTTTTTTAATGTCTTTATTGTCATTTTTTTCCCCACGGTGGTTCTATCAGGAACAAGGCCATGGTTTGAGCTGAGAGGAAGGAGATGTAGAAAAAGGGATTTGTTTTTTAAACAGGAAGTGAGTGACATCTGGAAACATCGCCATTGGTAGGCGGTGGAATTGGATAAATTACTCTCTGAAAGAAGCATTTAGGACAAACCCTTAAGTAGGTAAGGCATGGAAGGATACATCCTAATGCAGAAAATGTGGGTAAAAAAGGCCAGAAGGTTGAAGAAGGGTCTGACCCGAAAAGTCGCCTATTCCTTCGCGCCTTAGATGCTGCTGCACCCGCTGAGTTTTCTCCAGCCTTTTTGGTGTACCCTGCGATGGACATGGTGGGCTGAAGGACAGAATTCTGTGCATGTTCACCTATGATTCTGTAATTTCAATAAGATATAGGCACTCATCATTTTTATGGATTAATTCAAAAAAAACTCCAGCATTCAGGGAGTCAAAGAAAAAATCAGGAAAGTTGCTTTCTGTATTTTACATGGTCTCGCTAAATCCTTGAATCACTCATAAAAATACAAGATGCATTTGTAGGCATGGACTTACCAATTGATCAAACAATAATTATTTTTGAGTTTGTTGATGGCTAAATGCAAATAATTTTTAGTGGCATATGCCTCAATTACTGCGAAGTAAACCTACTAAAACTATCAAATTAATTTTACTGGTGTAGGTTTTATTCATATTGTAGGTAAAATGGGAGATATATAAAAAAATATATGCTCAAGCAATTTATTTCCGATCACATCGCTCTTTTAATTTTAATTTTAATTTTATGTTTGTACATTAAGTGACTATTGAATTAAATATCCTAAATTGTGTTTCCTAGTTCAGTACTGTACCGATGAGTAAAGATTCTGCGTTTTAATTATTTGAGAGTAATGATGTTGCCTATCCTGATCCATATGTTGTAGGTCTTCTTCGGTAGGATGACATGCTGTCTAGGCTCTCTAATTGCTACAAGACTGGTTTGAAAGCCCACAGTAATCCTCGAGGTGGGTTATTAGTTTGTGGCCTTCCCCCTTCGGATTCTGAAAATTCTGGGTTTCAAGGCACTCCTAAGCAAAATGAGCTTACACTCCGAGGTTGGACTTGTTTCGTGCTTGTATAGAACGAAACACTGTCATTGAATTAATGTGTTACATCAAAGCTTGTATTCCCTCTGGGATGGTTACCACAAACCATAGATAGACACAAAAAGCTGGAGACTCAGAGGGTCAGGCAAACATCTTGGACAGATGGAATGGGTGATGTTTCGGGTCAAGGCACCTTCGGATGAGATGGGTCGCAACAAAAACGTCACCCAATTTCTTCTGTCCAGAGATGCTGCCTGTCACATAGAAAACATAGAAACATAGAAAATAGGTGCAGAGTAGTAAGGCCATTTGCCCTTCGAGCCTGCACCGCCATTCAATATGATTCATGGCGGAGAGCCAACGATTAATCTCTGTTTCCTGGTCCGGCCGGCGCGCACATGACCTCCGGTGCCCGAGTGCAACCTTGAGGGAACCTCTGCGTATCGACCGCGGAAGGATAGCCAGTGATCGGGTTCTCAAACTCTTCTGGGGCTGGGAATTCACAAGATTCACCGAGAAACCGCCCCCCCCACCCCCTTTTTTCATCTCGGTCCTAAAGGACATCCCCTTATCCTTAAACTGTGACCCTTGTTCATGGACTTCCCCTAACAACGGGAACTAAATCTTTCTGTAATCTGCCTGTGCAACCCCTTAAGAATTTTGTAATCTATAAGATCCCTCTCAATCTTCTAAATTTTAGCGGAGTACAAGCCAAGTCTATCTGTCTTTCTTTCATATGAAAGGTCCTGCCATCCCAGGAATCAGTCTGGTGATCCTTCTCTATGTACTCCTCTCTATGGCAAAGAATGTTTTTCCTCAGATAGAGTCCCGCTGACGTACTCAGCTATTCAATGTCTATCTTCGGTTTGAACCAGCACTGCAGTTTCTTCCTACCAACAAAACCATGAAGCTTTTAGAACAAGGTTGGTGGGTGTGGTGAGGAAGGGTGGGGGGGGGTACTGGTCAACATTTAGACCTCAAACAAACACAAATTCAGGGTATTTGGTTATGACAGGTTGATCTTTATAAAGGCTCGCAGTGTGCAAATTGGGCTACCACGCTACCTGGTTTAAAGCATTTCCTCAGTTTGCACGTGACTCATCTGGGAAATGGATGAGGCTCAGGGAAAGAACGGTTATTGATGGGGGGGAATGGGAAGGGGAGTTTAAAATGGTTTGCAACAGGAGACCCAATAGGCTTGGGCGACGAGCACAGTTTTCGGCTAGTGGTCGCCGAGTCTACGCTTGGTCTCACCTGATGTATAGGAGCCCCACATCGGGAATCTCGGATGCAGTCTTGAGGTTAGAGAGGTGCTTGTGAACCTTTTTCTAACTGGGATGGGTTGTGTTGGTATCTGGATGAGGCGAGAGTGAGGAGGTATAAGGACAGGTGGTGCATCTCCTGCAGTCCAGGGGAAAGTACCTGGGGACGCAGGTGGTTTGGGTGTGGGAAGGGATCCAGGTGATCCAAGGAGTTGTGGAGGGATTGGTCTCTGTGAAGCAGGAAGATGGGACTAATGGTAGAAATCACGTTGGAGGTGATCAGAAGTTGTCGCGGAGGGCAATGTGTTGATGACTGAGGCTGGGGCGTGAAAGGTGAGGACCGGTGGATTCCCTCATTGCCTCTGGGGGGAGAGGATGTGAGAGGAAGAACTACGGGACACAGAAGAGGACACATGTGTGACGCTCTTCTCGGGACATTCAGGGGAAACATGTAATTAAAGACTGAGGACTCTCAATGTGTTAGAATGGAAACACCCTCATCTTTGGGCAGGATGTGGTGGAGTAGGAGGAATGAGAGTAGTGAGGGAGGACTGGTGTTTTGCAAGGGGCACGTGAAAGAAATGTCGTCAGCAAACTATGGGTGTTGGTGGTTTGTTGTAGATGTCAGTCTATAGTTCTGTCCCCTGTGATGAGCCAGAAAGATCAAGAAAGGGTGAGAGGTTGTCAGAGATAGTCCAGAGGAATTTGAGGGCAGGAAGTTAGTGGTGGAAATGAAGTTAATGAAGTCCATCGGTTTTGCATGGTGCGGAGTACAGCCTGATGCGTCGTCATTTTAGCAGATAGTTAGGGCAGTGTATGCCTGGAATAAGAACTGTTTGAGATAACCAACAGAAAGCCAGGCACAGTCTCGGGCACATGTGCGTGCCACGGC